>JAQFXM010003673.1:0-19387 GCA_034693345.1 Entomobrya multifasciata
TAATACAGACAAAACACTCAAAGCATGAAATCCCGTTAAACTAAAGCGATGTCATTTCAGAGTCAGGGTTAGTTTTAGCAAGTATTTTACTGGAAGGTTGCGTATGGGTATCATCCATTCTCATGTAGTATGAATTCCTGATGAACTGTCATAACAAAATATTTATAGACTATGGGCTACGGTAACAGTAAAAATGCTTTATGTTCGGCTAATCAAATCCGCCAATGTTGTGCTGTGATAAAAAATGTTGTGTCACACAGAAGCATTTAAAACAGTAAATAATTAACTTCTCATCTTTGACCTTTCATTGCTTTGTTCATTTTCCAATACCATACCAATTCCAAATCGACAAACAAACGGTATTCCTTCCATCTCCCTATTATATTGCTGTACATTTTGCACCTTGCACGCATAATTTAAGCTTACATTGAAAACATACATGTAGTTCTGGAATGTAGCATGTTCTCTTAATAAAACAAAAGTATAGTTTCTCTACCTACCATAATCAAATTAAGTAGGGGCTATACTTGTTAATAGTATTTTACAACTTCATTTCAAATAAGTACTTTTTACACTTTCATGGAAACGCTTGATCATTATTATCATTGTCACCGTCATTCGAGTCTCGTCATAACTGATTTCATTGTTTAAGGCGTAATTTTGAAGGTCCTTGTATTTTCCCAGTATTCAGTTTTGAATACAGAAAAACGATTGTTTTATGCTTCTCTAGGGCATCTGTGACATGAGCATGAGCATCATGTCTGCCGGTATCATTTAACTTGGTAACCTACAACTTTTTAGGAAATATCATACATCATTTAAAATTACAACATGTCAGTAGCCCAACATAAAAAAATATGCGGCTTCACTTATTAAAAGGTATAGTCGTTTGTGGAGGCAAACAATTTGATTTCTTGGCAAGGAATCAAAACCGAGCTATCTCGGCCGCAGCCGGCTTGAAAATGACGTTTAATATGTTTTTCCAAAATCTTAGAAGTTGACGTCATTATGGAACCTAATCTGTGTTAATAATATGATACGCTGATGCCCAACAATGGTAGTAAATTTAATGGCTTTTACTTACTCTAAAACAATAATTGCATACCTGAAAGCATAAAGAAGACTCACGTTTAAAAAAAATGGAGGTGGTTGGTAGTGGCTGGCGGCAGTTTTACGTTTTTATTTGCGAAAAAATGAAAAAGGTAAGTTTTTTTTATTAGTTTTGTCGACAAAATATTAAAAAGGATTTTTGAACGTGAAGTAGGTAAAAATTGCTACAATGGACTGGGGCTTTAAAGACTCAATGGCATGACATGAGTCACGACTATAAACTATTTTCTTGCAAAGTTTGGTGGCAAGTAGGTATTAAGTAATAACGTACAAGTCAAGTTGAATGATTGAAGGGTGCGAGTGAATATGAACAATGAATGCTTTGTGCATGTTTTCTATGGTATTTTACTTGACTTGGAAGTTGGAATTTCAGAAGAATAAAGTTGGCATTATGATGATATTCTGTTTTTTTTGGAATGGCGCCCTGTGCTGATCGAAATAGTCGGACGTTTGACATCAAAGGTTAGGTCAATAAACTTAAAATATTACTATTTGGAGACATAATATTGTGAAATAATTTTGATAAAATGAACTTTTTAAGTGACTTCACTTTCAATATTGATTTAAATCAAATAAGATATTTCGCTTTAGGGTCCTTCAATTTGACTATCGTTTTAGTTGTCTCCCAACGTAATCAAATAAAATCTTGACGCTTAATCAAGAAAAGCCGAGTCAAATTATAACTACCTGAGAACTGTGAGATATTATGGATACCGGCATGAAGAACAATAAAGGAATTCGTTTTTTTATGTCATGCATTTGTGCATTTCATTGTTTAAAAACTGTAGGTATCATCAAAACGAGCATCATCTCATCTATTCATATACATTTGCAATTGGATTAAAACTTCATCCTTTTACTTTCCTTGAATTTTTTTATAGCTTTTGCATTGATACTATTTGGATTCTCCGCAGAGAACTCAATTTTTATTTTTTATGTCTTTTTTCATTGGCACCGTCCTTGTAATATTTTTACTCTCACGTTCAACGTATATTTTACAGTTTTGATGATCTGGAATGTCCCTAAATATGTAGTTATCTAAATTGACATTGTTGCATTGCACTATTGTCTGAGTGTAGGTGTATTACATATTGTACACTAAACTACTGCTTTTCTGCTATTAGTCCTATTTTTACTCTGACAAAGCAAAAGTGTAATAAAAGCTGAAAACTAGAACGATGTCGATTTACTTGTTCTCATGGGATCAGTGACATAAGTCACATTAAAAATTGCTGCCAAACTATAAAACTTGGGGAATATATGATAAATCATGGCAAAAATCGTGAGTAATCTGCATCTCTGTGTTTGGGTACAATCTGCAGACTAGCATTTTTATGCTAGTTTTGTGTAAGAACTGATTACATGTAAACTTGGCGAATTTTTTGTAGGCGAAACCCAAACTTTCGAAATAAACTAGGCGATTTACATTTTCGGCGACTGCCTTTTAAGGCGATTTACATTTTGGCGAATGTTTTTCAGGCGAATGCTTGACAAGCGAAACCCAAAAAGATCAATACTTGCTTACAAATAAAAAGCTTATTCTTCTCTCTGACGCCTTTAAGCAAGCATGGATATGGATAATATTAAAGGAAATGGAAAATTAGTGGAATACGATGGATTTATTTTTCAAATTAAAAAGTCAGTGAGCAGTACTACATATTTCAAAGGTACACATCATTTTAAAGGGTGCCTTGGAAGGCTAGTTGTGTACAACTATGATTGAGAAACGAGTAGTTATTCCTCGATTAAAGTGTCTAACTCGACTCACAAACATATACCAAACCCAGAAAAAATAGTTACCTTTGTCAGACCATTTATCGGAAAGTTCAAACATCAGACTTTATATAAAATATGTAAATGACAAAACTTTAGAAATGCAGTACGTTCGTAAGGGGCACTAGCATTTTCCACAAGATGATGTTATCCAGAGATTTATAGAGGCAAAAGGTTTTTATGGAAGTTGTGACGATGCAAGTCAAATTATTTATAAGTAAAAGTGGTAGTCATCCTTCATTATGGACATGCATAGAGAAGCTCCAGAAAGAACAAAACACTAGGACGAAGAGATGTCTAGAATTAGAACTGGGTAGGAAGTCAACCAGAAAAAAATATAAAGCATTAGATGATCGTCTTGATAAAATTGTAAATGCATACAATTCGTCAATGAATACAAGATATTATTTGTTTGCAATTTCCACATTTATATGTTATATTGTTAAGAACTAAAAATTAAATTCGCCCAGTTTTCGCTAATTTTGCGCCTAAAAAAATTTCGCCTAGATTTCTTTCTCTCAATGTTCGGTTCGCCTACTTTATTTCGCCAAAGTGTCTGCACACGGAGTCAATGATTCATCGGCCTAAAGTTCCTCTGTACAAATGTCATTGTATGTATTAAATATAAAATTCTGACTGAATGTTTAGTTTAAATACCGGCGTTACAAATACCGGTTAATTGTTCTGTGCTAATGTAGCTTAATATTTAATTCCACAAAATTGCAAATATTTAGCTAATAAACATCATCGTTGAAAGGAATTTGTAGAATAGGTTTGCTCTATCTTGTTTTATTCTGACGGTTTAAAAGTACTAACGAGTCGTTTTGGTTTGTCAAATGTTTGTAATGTTAAAATATAATGTAAAGTGTTAAACCTTTTTGAGTGGATGGCGCTTGGGGAACTTGATTTACTGCTTAATTTTCAATTTGTTTTGAGCTGTAAGATTTTTTAAAAATAATGTGTAAGTAGTTTTGCATGATACGAAAATAATCAGAACGATTGCTCATAGCTTTCGACACCCATAAATTTATTGTTTACATTACTAGGAGCAATCCGGCAAAGAAGGGACTAAATAGAATTAAAAAGGACAGTGATTGTTAAAACGAAAGCATTTCGTTGTTGGTGACACGTTCATTTAATTTCATCTTTTTGTAATTGGTAAAAAATTTTACAAACTTTATTTTGCTAAAACTTTTAAAATATATTGTACATGGTTTACAAGCAATCATATATTAACTTTCAGTAATTAATCTATCGAATAAAACATTTCAACTACTATATATTTATTTCAGAAATTTGTTCAAAATTTTATGTTCTCGTGTACAAGAGAAAACTTTATTTAATCTTCTAAATGAAAGCTTTACTAAACAAGTAGAAGATCTAAGAACACTCAAAACGTAATAATAAAACTTAAATATGTGGTATAAAATAGTCTTATACATTTCTATAGTAAAAACCAGCACTGATATTCCTAATCCTACAAGCCCAATGAGAAAAACCACTAGTATATTTCCTGTCATGGTAGGTTTTTCAGGTGGATTTACTGGGTATTGTATATTCTCAAAAACAGAAGCCAACATATTTTGCAACCTTTCAATAATTCCTGATTCTGGGGCAGCCGAAGCACGCTTGATAACATTCAGTGGGATCATTCCTAGTACTTGTACTTTTAGAGCTAGCATACCAAATGATTCATGTCCAATGCTGGAATATAAATTTTCACTTAAAAGATGTTTAGAGTAATATTTACTAGCATATCGAGGTAACAGCCAAGCAGATTTTTCTGGACAGTCTTTCAACTCGTCAAATATGAATTTCGCCTCGTTTTCGAAGTAGTTTTCTGGGAACTCCTTTTCCCATTTGCTTGCATTTTGTAGAGATGCGCCGGTATCCCATGTATCATTTATTAAAAAAAATAAGTCATGTTCAATTTCTCCTGTTGCATTTATGCGTTTTAAAGGTTCCATCATAAGCTGCCCAAACTTGGGATGCGCCACCGCTTTTAAAATGGTCTCGAAAGTCTTGTTTATGCTTGTCTTATTAAAATTTGTACCCCAAATGTAATCAAATGAATATACGTAGGCCTCTGTTGTGCTGTATGCACATGGAATATCATTATTTGAACTAATGCCAACCCCTTCCTGCTGGGATCCATCAATTAGACTGACATTATGCAAACAAAAGTTCCAGTTCCAAGATTTTATACTGTACATGAAGTGTGTTAGTCTACTGTAGAGTGTGAAATTGTCACGAAAGATGTCTTCAACCACTTCATACGGAACAAAATGCTTAGGTTTAATGATGTTGTAAACATTTGTGTTTTTATAAGCACTACTTAGTACCACACCAGCCACAAGTGTTCCGCTAATCATTATGCGAAACTTTCGGGACATGTTCACACTGCTAGGAAACGGATCTCCTTGTTCCAAAAATACTTTTATCAAATAAAGTAATCTTCGTGCAAACTTTTCTTTGCTTTTAAATATGCCATGCCGACTTAGAACAGAAAATCCAACCATAAGAAAACAAACTGCCAGAAACAAACAGATCCAAACATTTTTGTCGAAAACCTTCCAAAATTCTTCGAATGGAAACGAATTGTATCCTTGATTTTTACAAGTAATAAAGCTTAGCGGACTTAAGTCGTTTCGGATATGTAACAGAGCATTGGGTTCAATTGAAGTCACAGTTTTTATATGAAATTTATTACAAAACGGATGATCTTCATTGTTTGTGCTAGAGAAGTTTCCTAGTATATCTTTTAGAAACGACGCAAAAAGGAAGGCTAACTGATTTTGTATAATTTTATCAAAGTTTCTTATTGATTTGGTGGGTAATACATGAGTCTTTTGTAATTTGCTCTTTAAATCAGTTAGTAAATGAACAACTTTGTGTTCGGTAGCAGTTGCGACTAAAAAGGTTTCGAATTCCCATATGGTTGCATAATCTTTGAATAGGTTTGCAAGCGAGTGCAAGGTCATAGTATTCAAACCTAATTTTATTGTGTCCCAGCCATTTAAACAAAATAGACATGGTACCAAGGCATGAATTCTATCTATTTTGCAAGATGACCCTTGTAGAAATTTTTGACTGCATGCCGAAGAAGCTCCCAACATTATATCTGTGACCATATCATAATATGATTTATCAAAGGCCATAGAATCTACAGCAGTTGAACACGACTTTTTTCGATTGATCCACTCAACCAGGTTACTAAAAATGAATAAGTCCGATTCGTTGGAGCTGACAAAAATATTTATAGGTGGCACCGTACTTGGTGGGTATGAAATGCCAGTATCAAGATATAGAGCTTGACGAAATATATTTGTGAGCTTTTCTGCAGGCATCACGTATTTTGGCATAAACAAATCCACTTGGATTTGACATTGCCATTGTTTCGATCTCCAAACGAACTTATCTTTATCTAAAGAAACACAAAAACCATCGTTATTTCCTCCGAAAGATGTTGGAATAAAGAGTGGAGAGTTGGGACATGGATATTGTATTGATGCAGATTCGTTCGTGAGAATCCTTTCGGTTCCAACTTTACTATATTGTGAACTTGTTGGTGCCCAGATGATTTCCATACTACTTGGGAGCATCTCAGATTCCAAGTAATGTGTAACGAAGGCAAAACCGAATCTTCGGAGCACAATTGGGCTGTAATTCAATGAATCGAAGTCGGCTCCTTGGAAATTATTCACAACAACAATGCAACTCTCATCTTCAAATTTTTCTAGAATTTTATTTAGATTTGTAATTGAGAAAGATTCGGAGGTCAGAAAGTTTTCCCTGAATCGTTGGAATACACTTTGCAAATAACCTTCACTAAAGTCTGTATATCCATAATAGTCATTAAAATCACGCAATGGTTGCAAAAAATTGTTGGGATCCAAATTTTCAAAGGATGTAACATTAATATAATACTTAGTCCATTTGTAAACAGTCTCGTTTGAACCAAATGCGTGAGTCGGAATACATATAAAGCTTAAAACAATACTGAGTAGTTGCAATTTTCTCACAGCCATTTTCAAAATCAATAATTTACTTGCCAATTCGCTGAACTTGTGAATTTTGCTTTAAATAAGGAAAATGTTTTATCACTGTTTGATTCATACAAATTTGATGCAATTTTTACGAATATCAAGCAATGTTTTCGTCAAAAAGCAGATTTGGAAATAATTCAACGTTTTTCTGTGTTTGGCCAACCTGTCCGTGGAAAAATTCGACAAAACAATGTGTTGTTGTAGAAGGAAACAGGTAGTTTAAGTTTTAATTTTTTAAATACCAAGCTAAGTATTATCTGATAAAAACATATGCATATAACTGAATTAATCAACTCAATACATGCCTTCTGCTGATTATTGATGTACCTGAAATGTTTTGCTAAAATTATAATGCAATTGGCTTGGATTTGGTATGGAAAGAGATTTTAAAAGGAACTTCTTAAGCTTTTAAACCAAACACAAGCGTTTTTGAAAATAGGTCTGCTTTCTTGGGCTTTTGACCCGTTTATAGAATGGTTCGAAACAAAAACTATAAGTAGTATTAGATGGGCATGGAGTTTTGAAGTTTTAAAGTTATTTAATACTGAATTATTGCTTTGGTACGGAGGCATATAACTAAAATAATCCATAAAGTGGTTTTTTCTTTTTTACACTTCTGAGGCATATTTTTAAGCCTGTAAAGTTCCAGTGTCATGACGAAGAATTTTAGTTCAAAATTACAAAAAGTAGTGTTTTATTGTATAAGTATGCTTACTTTGTCAGTGTTGTGTCAATTGGACTTTTAGAATTTTCAAAATTGATTTTAGAATTTTTTCTGCTGAAATCATTAAACACCAATTGCACCAATGCAAAAACAGTTTGCATATTAGACAAGGTTTCTTATTGCTTGTCTAAATATTTTACACAAATCACTTTCCAAAGTTTTACATTGATAGATTGTGTTTTTAAGAATTTTTATGGTTTTCATTAAATAAAAACCTCTTTTAAAGCGCTCCGGAATTACTTCTGAAAGAAAAATCAAACGCGAGGAATATTCCTGTTGACGTGGTTTGTACGCGGCTTGACCTGTCGTCGAACTGATTCTCAAACCAAAAAATACATACTTCGTAAAAGTTTTGGGTTAAAATTAATTATGTCATTTAGCTAAAAAGGATTGGATTAAATAAAGCTTTCCAAAGTACCTTAAACATTTGAAATGTTTTCACAGAAACATATTTATGATCTCATAAGTGTATCTAACCTTTTATAATATGTATATTTATTAAAACGTCTAAGCTAGCGTAGAAGCTTTGTGTTCAGATGAAAACTAAATCAAATAAAATTGACTTTAAGCCAATGACATGTTGACTTTATGCGGTCCCGAACGTCGGAGGCTTTTTTTGTTAAATTAAAATTATAAAACGTTCATTTTGCAGCAAAAATATTTTAGAATCGTGATCAGAGAAGTAACATAAATAATAATATATCCTGTTTGCAAAATTCAATAAGTCAAATATGTAGTGACAGCTGAGATAACGCTCACTCCCAGGAAAAAGTAGCAGCGGGCGTCAGCTCAGCTGTTTACGTGCTAACCGTGCGTGCGTTGGATCTAATGTGGGTGCAAATTAAAACCCTTAAAAGTATATTTTACAGAAACGTAATTCAGAATCGTAATCTTCGCCAAAAACTATCCCAGAAATTCGATTTTATGTCGTCTGAACTTGGAGTCATTTTTTTAGTTCCTGCGTTAGTCATATAAAACGCATAAATCCAATTCTTCACTTGCGGGGTTAATGTACCAATTCGTTGTATGTATCCAATTCGAAAAGTTACAAGTTAATTGAAAGGAGCTTAATACAAAGCCGAGAAGTTTAGCGATGATTTAAAAAAGATATTTATTCGCGATAACAGTACAAGAAATTATTAATCCAATTATTTTTTTTGCATTTTTTTCCTCCAAAATTTAAAAAAACGGGTATTTTCGAACAGATAAGAATTTACACAAGCACTATAAAGTAGTAGTGTTTGCAACTATTCCTTAAAATCGATTGGAATTCTACTATGTTAAAATATGCGAAATGTAATGTGATGTTTGATATCAAAAATCATACTTTATGATTGGTTCACTGATGAATAAACAAATGTTCGTGCTACTTGCAGCAAAACCTTTTAGATAGCAGTTTCGTCCGCTTTATTATTTCTTTTTATCCATTTATAAGCGTGACTTTATGCATAATATGCTGACTGAATATGTTGACGTAGCTGCAATACTTATGTACGTTGCATAACCTGCCAACGAGTGCTAATGGAGACACGGTTTGGTGGTTAATTATCTTATCAAAGTAGCTTACCATGGTCGGCGTACTAAGCAGATTCGTCAGGGAATCTTGAAGTACATCTCCTGAGCTATTTGTCCTATATAATTATTGAATATTGACAGGCCAATTACATTTTAAAATTCCGAATTTTTGTTCCTTTCTAAAGAATGTTTGATTAACGTACTAATAAGATAGATGAGGCTGAATTGGTTTGGATCAAAATAGTTTTCTTCAAAACGTCGTAAAATGGCTATTAAAGCTGCGAAGTACCATGGGCTTAGATAGATTCGCTACGTGTCTATGCATACAAGTGGTACTACAATGTTATATCGAGGAAATAATAAAATAAATTTACACTTCCGGTTTTCGACAAATGTGTAGCTACATATTTATGTGCATTAGAATTTTTTTATTGTGAATCAATAGATTGTAAAAAGCTTATTATGGTTTTTTCCAGGAAAGGATGGTTAGAAACGTGTTTTGTCCTCCGATAAAGTTTGAAAAAAACGTGTCCATCATAGATGTTTAATGAAGAATATTTTATTTGTGTCAAAACCGTATTGTGCGTTGTGTGTAGGAAAGGTTGACAAGCTGTTTTCACTATTCGGTGAAAAAAGCGGCGTTTATTAGTTTAATTTTTTTATCCCAATTTATTGTTGTTTGTGTAAAAATAAGGTAGTTATAATTAAATTCAAATTTCATCATTATTAAGTTATTTGTGGAGTTTGTGTTGATGTTATTATTTGTATAAAAATTTAGTTATGATACCGAACGTTTTATCAATAATACTTGCAAAAATCCGCACTATTAAATTAGTTGTAGTGTGATATTTGTAGTGTAATGTTCTATAGTGTTACGTAAATACATAAAGATTTATAAAAATAAATAAACGAGAAGAATTTGTGAGATCTGGACTTTGCGAAAGATTGTTTTATTTTTAGATCACTTTTTCAAAGAAAAGTAACATGCATAGCCGCGTAATTGAATGGATGGCGATGCCACGGCATTTTCATGATACACAATTGTTCGCAAAGATTTTCCGGCACAGATCATGTAACTTATTTTAAGGAACGTTTCATTGTCCACAACATGGTTATTTTTGATAATACAGGGGTTTTACTCAAAATTCCAACATATTTAAGCAAGTCTCATTTCTAGGAACATTCTATCGGTATGATGTCAAGCGGTCTTTACAAACTGGATTTTAGGTTTGTACACATATTTTGTATTCATTTTTGTCATATTATAAGCTGATATTCTTTTTTGTAACCATATAGTGAATTGGTTTACGTATCATATAATTAATCTTAGCACACAACTTAATAGTAGTTTCCTTGTTCTTTACCTTTTAATCAAGAACGTTAGACGGCTAATTTTTCTAGTTATACACTTAAATAAATGTACAAGCAACAAAGTGTAAAACATAGTGTCGAAAATAAAAAGATGTTTATGTCACCTAATTAGTTTTAAAAAATCACAAAAATAATTAGGATTTATTGTTTGTGCTCAAATCCAACACAAATTATTTCTTTTACATCACTTTTAGACAAAGCTTATTTTTTAAATCCACTTCACTTGAAGACTTGAAGTTCTATTTTTTATTCACCATAAATTTCACCATAAAAAATAAAATAATTTCTTAGCGTAACAAAATGTGGTAACATGAAACAACTTTAAATTAACTTTTCACTGAAACTTTAATTTTAATGCAATCCAAATTTGTATTTTAAAGATTTTTCTTATGCAATACTAAAAATATAATTCTACCAAATGTTTAAAAGACTGCGTATCTTACTGTCTGACACGGGAACTAAAAAAATGTCTCGAAGTTCAGACAACGTAAAATAGATTTTCGGGGGTAGTTTTTGACAACGATTACGACTCTGAATTTACTCTTCTGAAAAAGTAACTTTTTTTATTTTAATATGCACCCTCATTAGCTCTAACGCACGCACGGTTAACAGGAAAACTGCTGAGCTGACGCTGATTCAGAGAAAAAAGTAGCATGTCAGAATGCCAAATAAAAAACCTTATCTCAAAATTGTACTGTAATTAAGAAATATGTATCACATGAAAACAAGAAAAATGTCATAAAAGTGGCTATGCTGTAAAATATGAACACGACACCAAAATAAAGTGTTACCCTAAACACCACAATTCCTTGATATTATGCCAGCATATTTACAGCTTTAAATCGCAAAATATTGAAAGCAACTGCAGATTGCTGGTCCAATAAAAAATATTAAGGGCATTTGACAAGATACTTTTGAAGATGGATGTTTCAAAAAATTGAATTGTGTAATAAAACATTGTTCTGTATTTGAATGAACAACCAGAGACAAATGTGTTTCTGAAGATCAAATAGTTTGATAAAAATCACAAGAAATATTTGACCAGCCAAATTAATTTGCTTCAGCTTATTAACTCTTTCGCATTTATTTTGTAGTGTGATAAAAACTGTACACTAGTTTCAACCGAACCCAGGAAATCGCACGCCCAAATAAATTCCAATTTAGCATCAATTTTTTTTTCTACGTACAGAATGTTTACTGATACATTTAAGATACGCAGATATTCCTGAAGTCCTAGAAATTTGTGCTTGTACTTCTCTATTGAAACGTCTGCAGTATTTTTTATAAGTTTCAGGTGTAAGAAATTAATTTAAACGTTTGTATTAGAGAAAAATAAACTGTTGTTTTAGAAGTACTGGAGTTGTACAAAAGTTAAACTTGCATTTTTATGTCATGCAGCTCAATTAAGTGTGAAAAAGAAAGGATTGAAATAGGTGAAAGGACTAACTTACAACAAACGAGTGTTTAAAGGATTAAGGGTCATTGGCATGAAAAATAAACCCAATATTTTTCTTTTTGTCAAAATTTGACCCTTTTTCAAATGAAAGTGAAATTTACGTACATTATGTTTTTGCCTTTTAACCAACCTATATTTGTATGAAAGGGCATTTGCCTTATAAATGTATACTGACTTATTCTTTTCTCAGTCAGCAATGTTGCGTGCATACTTTAAATGTAATTTTCGTAAAATATCAAAATCCCATTTTCTGAAAACTCCGTAATAAAATTGGTACATAGGTACGTATAAAAGATTTAAGATGAAAATTCATATATAAAATGGAATTACGTTTTTAATGTTTAACAATTTGTTTTTGAGCATTGAATATTAATGCGCATAATATATTTCAAATACAATATATTATATTTAAACTAAATTCACATGCCGTCACCAAAACTTTACTCCATACGTATTTCTTCCGTTGCTGGAATATTTTTAACAAAAAGAAGTGGAATAGACCTTGTCCTTCTCCAATAATAAACACCGTAAGCAATAAACGCGCAAAGAATCAAAATTATCAAACACAAAAAGGAAATGGTTAACCCAAAACACCAATTTCCTGAATCTGACTCTTCATCAATAATAACCTCTTCCAGGAAATCAGAATCCGCTAAAATTGTGTCAAAAGTATGGAGATTTTTTCCTGTTTCATTAGTTTTTACACATTTTTTCCATCGAAAATCTTGAATTTCATGCTGATGATCTTCTTCACAAAAGCAGCCACCATAACGTCTTCCAAAAGAATCTGATAGGCAAAGATGGGGACACATCTCTTTTTGGTGAGAGCATGGATGATAAGCGATATCATTTTTCAGCTGGTCAATATAATCAGTTCCACGGGAAACAGCAAGAAGCTTTTTTGTTTGATTGTTAAGTCCGTCGGCATTAATGTTGACGGTTTCTAATAAATATTTTCCATTTTGTAGTTGTCCCCAAGTCCAGACTTTCATTTGGTTCGTTTGATCCACCCAAAAAAATTTAGACCCGATCTTCGTCAAGGCTTCAATCGGATCTTCACTTGGAAGGTACACACTAAACCCAATATGTTTTCGGTATGCAACATATTTGCTCTCAATTGTCACCAGACTTCCGTTGCTTGATGCACTGTAATTGAAATAGAAACAAATCTTAAATTTATTATAAAAATTGTTTCGAATATAATTTACATTGAAACAAATACAAATTGTGATCTAATTACTTACATAAAAAGCATCTCATTCGATCTGTCATAAGTCATCTGTACTGGCATGAGACCTTTATCGTACGATTTTACTAACAGGTCAGTTGAGTCGCCTTGCAAATTAGCTCTATGAATTTCCTGCTTGCCACTGCTTCTCGTTTTTGCAACGAACAGTGCTCTAAATTAAAAAAAATACATAATGCCAAATTACAAGCATTTGATTTAATTTGAATTGTGAAATTTTAAAGCTTTATTTTAAACTGTTTTTGTTTGAATTTTACCCTAATTCGTGAATGACTTGATGACCATTTTGTATGTTTTTGTAAATTGTCAATCTGGCTTTAGTTTTCAGCGAAAAAACTACAACTTCGTTTCTTGAATTGTCTAACCATACCAAGTTTGCTGTAACGGTATCTATCAAAAAGAAAGAAAAAAATATTAGTTTTACCCAAATTTAAATCTTAAACGATATTTTATGTAAGTTTTACACGAATGATTTTTATTTTCGTATATTACCTATTTGCATTGAAATAACGTCAGGAATGTCTTTTTCAACCAGTACAGATAATTCTTCTGTGTCGTATTGGAACTCGAAAATTTTCTGATGATATCTGTCGTATATAACAACACTGTAATTTATATGGTTTACGGTGAAAGCGTCAATCTTAGAGATTTCCCTTGGCAAACGGTACTTGTGAAAAACGGATGTTCCAATAGTACCAACTCGCATACTTAGGAGATTATCCTCCTGAGCCACAAATATTTTGGGTTTGGTAAGGTCATCTGAAATTGAACACAAATTTACAAATTTTAATATTAGAATTTAAATAAAGTATTTTGTTTAAAACAATATGGTGCGATTATTCACAAATAATTAAATTAACGAGGGAAGTTTCCCAATGCATTAAAACATGCTGACTTAATTTAAAAACCATAATTAGAAAAAGGCGAAAGTTGCAGCTTACTTTCGCCTTTCTTGAAAAATATTAAGCTTTGATTTAAGCGTTAGCACACTACTACTACTTCGGTTCGAGACACGTTATAATTAAAATCTTATACCATTACGTAATATTTTTGTAAAGAACATCATATTAAGATGAATTTCATCTTATGGTATTCCGTATAAAAAATTCTCCAACTATTTAATGTAAAAGTGTTTTGTTCTCCTTTCATGAACTTTCGTAAAATTCCGTTTTTCTTACATTTTAATCCAAATTAATCCTTTTAAAT
Source organism: Entomobrya multifasciata (assembly GCA_034693345.1). Lineage (NCBI taxonomy): Eukaryota > Metazoa > Arthropoda > Collembola > Entomobryomorpha > Entomobryidae > Entomobrya > Entomobrya multifasciata. Next base: position 14,448 of record JAQFXM010003673.1, read on the forward strand.
TCTGGGTACACCAAATGCATTTTTAAATTAAATTTTATGCATAACTTTCTTTTTTTTACTTATTACCGCATAAAAATAGCCATATGAATAAAACATATTATGTGCATTCACTTTGATGCTTTCCTGCAAAAGAGTAAAATAAAACCTCTTAATTACCTTTGCAAGTAGAACCATCCTTAACTAAACCAGCTGGGCATAAGCACTCACATCCAAAAGAGCCCGACAGGACCGCTATACCGGAACATGCTTTGTCAATACAGGAATTATTCCGAGATACGTTTTGTTTGCTTATATCAATAACGCTTAAGTCCTTGACTTCTAATGGTAAAACAACCCTTTGAAATTGGCTTTCCATTACGTTCGTTATATTTCCTCCATTTTCCTTATTGACTTTCTGATATTTACAAGACATTAAGCAAAAATATAGCATTTTTTAAAATCAATTTGGAATTCAGTCTTTAAGTTTTCAAAGCATTTTTTCAACAAATTACCTTAAATTCAGTACTGCCTGCTAACGTATAGTATAAATAATTCCCCAAAACATCGATTGCGTATGCTTCTACTGATTTTAAAAGAGTTCTCCGTTGTTTCCCATCGAATAACACAGATTCGATTGTGAACTTTTTGAAATCAGTCCAGTAGACTCGAAATTCATCAATTGCTATATTTTTTGGAAATTCAATGTCGGAAATAGCAATTGATTTTGCCGATGACCCATCCATGTTTGCCCTTCTAATTGAAGGCAGTTTGTCGTAAGTGGTCCAAAACATTAGCCTAAAATGATAAAATTATTTAAAGTTTTATCATTTGAATCAAATATTTTAATGGAAAAAGCTTGTCAAAATAATTTTATTAAAAATGCTTGCCCTAAATTCAAATTCAAAGCAATGGCATGCGGAGTGCTAATCCCTTCTTCCAATACCACAGCGCATCTTGTAGGATGTATGTTCGGGCAGACCAAAATCTGTTTTAGTGCTGAATCTACAAAGTATATGTTGGATGTTATGTAATCAACTGCGATCCCTTGTGGATCCACTATACCAGTATCAACAACAATCTCAAAAGATTCCGATGATGATGTGTTTAATGTTGACCGGTAAATGGCGGGTAACCCAACTTTGTTGTTATCCGTCCAGTAAACAGTTCCCGTGTGGGAATTTGTAGCCAGAAATCTGGGGCGATGCTCGTCGTTTTGGAAAATAGTAACGCCAAAGGATTGATTTGAAATGCTGTCATAATCAATATTATTTTCTGCCACGAATGCAAACTTCAGTTCAAATTCTGCAAAGATAAAAACATTTATAAAATAAATCAAAGCAACGGTAGTGTTCTTACAAGGGGTAATACAAGTTTTTAAAGACAATTGAACTTGGCATTTAAAGATTTTGTTTGCGAATGAATTTTCATATTTTAAAAAATGCAATGCAAACTTTGTACAAATTCAATTCTTTTCGTGTCGTTTACAATTTACAAATATTTAAATGATGAAAACTGTGATATGCAAAATCGACGTTAAAAAATTTAGGGAAATTTTTTCACGACAATTGCGAAACTAATGAATAGACATTATAAAACCAACTCTGCCGCATGTAAAATGTCATTTATGATTTCTTACAGGCAGAAATGGAAAATCTAAAAAATCGTTCCGCGAATATTTTATAAAAGTTTCGAGATTTTTTAACATACGGTAAATATGAAAAATAAAATTAGTAGACAGCAACAAGGAAAATTGAACATGATGAACCACAAATTACACAGGAATTTTGACATTTCTAGAAAATGAGTCCTGAGTAAGTTTAAAGATACTTTGTAAGAATTGGAATGTGACATTTCTTACAAACTACTTTGAACTTTCTTCAGGAATTAGTTAAGAATTTTTGTATGAACGACAAGAAGAAAATTACTGCGCATTTTTACTATTACTGAACCATAATGCTTATGGGAAAGACATTTCTTCGGCATCTTCAAATTTGTAATTCACAATACGTTTATAATAAACGCGTAAAAGATGCTACATTCCACTATTACAGATTAAGTACTGAAATAAGATGTCTACAATTGAACTAAAAAGACATTTCAAGGACTTATTTGTTACTTTGTATTACGTTAACAGCCAATTTTGTTTTTTTAAATATTGGACAAAATATTCCGTATAAACAATTTCTGTCTTAACTGCAAAATAATAAAACAGCATTAAGAATTTTTCCTAATCAAAATTTATGTAGTACATTTGTCCTACTTCAATTTTAAGCTTTTAGTACAATTTTTTAGAATAATTTCGTAAGTTAGTATTGCATTTGGCAGTATTTTAAAGCTGATTTTTATGAACTTATTATAGCACCCCTAACCATCAATACTGATATAAAAATTTGCAAACTATTTTATGTACAACTAGTGCTCCGAAATCACGAAAATATCTAAAATATAAAGTAGTAAATATTTATCTTAATGCCCCAAGAATATTTTAACGGAAGAATTTCCATGTGTGCTTAGACGCTTTACACCAATATTTTTATAAATATGTGGGCAATTCCCAAATTTCTAATCAAATTTCAAATTACTTGTTCAAAATGTATGCTTCGCACTATTATAACGTCGTCAGTGTTTTCACTAGTAATAATTTTTACAGCCTCAACTTGAATTTTCATGAGTTCATGTTCAAGCCAATCTAAAAATAGATTCATTTGCGCGAGGACTGAAGAAAGGGAAGGTGCTAGAATAAAGTAAAAGGGAAATTGGGCTATGACATACATCATGCAAAATAAAGTGTTTTGTCTGCTATAGACTCAAAGGATTCAAGGGTCATAAACGCACCAAACAAACCCAACATATTTCGATAGGATTAAGAGCAACCCTTTTCCAATCAATGAAATTGGGATGTCTTTGCACGTGAGGTTTTCACTGAACCCTTTTATTTTTGTAGTAGGGTTAGTGACATTATGTATGCTGGGCTGTGTTTACCACAAAAAAAGATTTTGCATGTGGAAATATTCTTCTTTAAACTAGCTTCATGTTTTTATTTCAACTTATTTCTGCTGTCTGCAAATTTCTGACGTGTTTTTGTAAATATAAATTCGTAATAGCACTTTTTGGAAAACTTCATAACATTTGAAATTTAATAGCTTTTGAAGAGTTGAGATGTCGTAATAATTTATTTTTACTTTTTAAACTTCAACCAAAACAACATATATGTGGATTTTCGAGATTTTTACCTTGACTGCTTTTGAGCGGTCCACGGAATATTTAATGGTGCAAATAAGTAGTTTGACAAACTCTTTATCTTTAAGAAATTCAAACTTCGAAATAAGAAAGAAAATTTACTGAATAAAATGACATAATGCGAAGAAATAGGATTATGTAAAAGTGTCCAAACGCTAAACTCTATCTATTCAATTGCACGAGCAAATCGATACTAATTCATTATACCATTAAAACGACTTGTGTCATTCAATTTCATTAATAAAAATACATCGGAAGCCACTGAAGTATGTCAGTTTTATTAGCAACAACTCTGGCACTTGAAAGGTATGAAGCTCTGTGAAAGTAGTCAATAATGCAATCAAATGTAAGAGAATGTTATTCTGACTTTTCTGCAAAAGTTCTATTGTGGATGTGATCATTATATGAACTTACTGCTTTCCCAAAATCCGAATTGAGCATCTGCCTGGCAGGCAATTCTGCAAGTTATCTTATTCACGTACTATTAAACCCACTCGTGCAAGTGCAGTAAAATACCTCTAGTTAATCTTTGTTGTAGTCTATTTTACAAGTGTGGTGTGTTTTTGTCTGAATTTTTATGAATACACGTTCTCAAGGTTAAGAAATACTAAAATGCAGGCACAAATTTCCATAAGCAAAGTATGAGTACTCATATCAGCATAGAGTGCACTCCGCCTCCTTAGCTGAGGTGAAGCAAAAAATAGTGTTATATATTTATGTCCGTAGTTATGTATTAAAAATGCTTTGTTATTGAGTCTTTTGAGGTTATAGACGTTGCTCAGAAATTGATGGGCTACGATATGACATTAAATAGCTAGAAAATACTTCAGAAATCTTGGGACTAGATACGATTTAAAGGTTGAATTCCACAACAACGGGATTGCGGATTTCTCAAGTGTAAAGGAGTCATTCAGTAAAAAAGTAGGTTAATCTAAAACCTTTTCGAGATTTCTAACGTTTGACATATGTACGTTTGTTTTTGGAAGATTGACACCTGAGTTCATGCTGAGCATGTTGGCCGCCCACCCTTTCTCTTTCACAGCTATGTACATTACGTGCACTGAACGACCACTTATTTCAAGTGGCTGTGGACTGTCAAGTCTTTGCTTTGATCTGATCTCGCAGTTCAAACTGAGCGCTATGCATATATTTTAAAGGCAACTTATTTCTTATGGGAAAAAACAAGCCTAATCCTTAAAAAGATTTTATGGGAAAAATGCTTAAGAACTCAAGGTGACATTTAACCCGACATATAATTTTTTACTTTGAAACGTTTCTTATACTATTTTAACAGGATATTATGTCTACCACAATTACAGTATCTTTTTGAGAATATTTAAACGTTCATGCGACACACATAATCATACGTTCTCCTCTCAACATTTTTTCATCCATTTTTAATTTGTTTTAGAGTTTAATTAGCCTAAAGTAATTATTTGGTGTGTTAACAGATAAACATTACTACTAAAACAAAGAATGTTCCATTTCGTTAGAGAAAAACGCATTCTGGCGACCGGCTTAAGTGCTAAAATTTAAAAATTACCAAAATGTCTGAGTTTCGAGAAAATCAAATGTAATTTAAAAGGGCATACAATTTCTCGGCCCTGAAAAGTTGTCATCAAAACACTGAAAAGAATTTATTACAGACCTGAGGTAGAAAATTGCATTTTAACATTGAATTTTCTGACGAATCAATTACCCCTGTAATTATTTTCCAAAAT
>JAQFXM010003674.1:0-19386 GCA_034693345.1 Entomobrya multifasciata
CTCTCTCATGTTCTGAAATGGCATGCTTCGAAACTTTCATGGTGCATTTAGACGAACTCGACTGACGATTGTGTGTATAGATAAAATGTTTCTAGAATCTCCAACAATCATTTCACGGTAAATGTGCAATTATGTCAAGAAACCAGGACCACTAATGGTCCATAAAATTTAACAGTCAGCCTATTTTACAATATTATTTATGCATACTTCTTTGTTACGTTTACATTTGGAAATTAAAGTGATTTTTTTTCTTTGTAGTAATAATGTGGGCATGGTAGAGAGATCATGCAATATCATAGTTACATATTTATGACATGTTCATACACCACTTTACTACTTAATTTTTAACTTTCATAATGTTCACAATTCTAGTAAGCCCACTAATGTATGCATGGCAATATGAGAACATCAAAAGGATAAAATCTGCATAGAAGAAAGTATGAAAGCGGAAGTGAGTGTTATACATTTTCTCCGGTTTACAGGGTGGGAAGAGAAGAATTAAGACAAAGACGTGAATTTAAGAAACCGAATGGGATCTTTACTTATTTACTGTTGTCACAATTGGGACTGTATGCTACATATATTACGTACCCTGATTGAAGACATTCGTGAAAGTTTATTTATTTGAAATCACCAGAGTCGTCTTGAGTTGTTCAATTGCTCGTTGTGCTTTTCTTGAATTCTTCGGGTCTTTGTGCAAGCTGTATTACATGGTAAGAAGAAGCATAAAGGAATAAAATGGATATGTTAGGAAGGCTTGTCAGACTGAAGCTGCAGTTAAAAAAAGGAAAGAAATACTGATGCAATTTAACCGGGTCTACTCGAGAATTTGGAGTGACCATTGTAATGGGTTTTCTGCTTAGACTTAGACGGTCGGTAGGTAGGCTCATAGGCAAGGTTAGCATATATATCTCTACCAAAACCAAGAATACTATCTGCGTCTTTTAATACCGCTGATAATAATATATCGAACCATTACTACTAGTAGTAGAGTAGCCATACGCCATATAATGCCAAAGCTCTCGACAACACGCCATACATGCCTTCATCACATTTTTTGGGGTATATGAGTAAAAAGTGTAATACGATGTAGTAAGTAGTAACCATAAGTGTGTTGTCACTTCGTCTTTTGCATTGCATTGGTTCCTTCTCTCTTCGTATTTTATATGGCTCTCTTTTTTCTCTCTCTCTTGCTCGTTCTCTCTCTTTCCCTTCCCACAATTCAATATAGAAACGAGGGAGAGAAAGAGAGAATGAGGAAAAGCGGCGAAAGTGTGCATGAATGTATTTATGTGCTCTCGTGTAAATGTTAGTGGAGATGTAATGCTGATTCCAATGCCGCCGTTGCTGCTGTTTAACGTACTACTTTCACTCTGGCAAGTAACACAAGCATAGAATATCCCTTGTCTATTATTCTTATATACGGAGTTAGTATATATTTTTTGTGTATATGTCTCTCTCTCTCTCTGTAATATATTAGTGTACAGTGGTGAAGTGTTGGGGAAAACAAGTTTCGCTCCGAGTTCCGTCGTCTCTTCGGTCTGCACTGCGGATTTTTCCAACAGTCGTTCGTTATCCGTCGTAACCTCGAGTCTTAGTTACTACTACAAAAACTACTTACTTTACTACTACTACTTTTTTTCTTACTACAGCTCTCTGGTGCCACACTGCTATTATTATAGAGTATTATTATTTCTACTAGAGAGCTGGAGAAAAAAAAGTCGTAGAGGAACACAATGCAAAACCAAATTTTCCGTGGTTGGCCTGCTTGCCAGTTCCTCACATAGTATTCCCCCACGTTCCACACCAAGTGCTTATATACGTCTCAACTTTTCCCCCAACAATAACAACAGAAGCAGCAGCAGAAACAGCAGTGAAATTCCTCACACTTTCCAAGTTACACACAACCACTTCTACCAGTAGAAGAACCACTACTATCACCGCCACCACTACTGCTGCTGAACCGACCAACCTAATCAAACGACCGAAGGACCCAGCCTGGATCAGCCTGTATTGTTTTTGGAGAAAGCAAAAGATTTACACAAACTAGCCACTCCATCAGCAGCTTTAGAAATTTCTCGCTCCTCGGGAAATGTTACTGTTATTACTACTCTCATAGCTCATTACTCAATAGTACATTCTAATCACAAAAAATTCCATCAAAATTCTTTGCGGATCCAGAGAGTCTCACTTCCAACTTTTTCTCTCTCCCCCTATCTTCACCATCCCAGATTATTCTCTTCAGATAGCAGTAATTCTTTCAAATATTTATCCACATAGCATAATATATAGATACTTTTGAGTAACTGTGAACAATTAGTACAGCAGTTGTTTTAATCTCTAATCCTTACAAATAAATTATTTCAGCTAAACAAATTATAAAAAAACTATACACTGGAATTCATTGTATCGCGATACTTTTACTAAAAAATAAACTCGTTGTTGTCTTCACCGTCTCTTTCCTCTGACACAAGAGGAAAATATATCGGTACATATCAAATCAGAGCCTACAGTTAATTTTCTAACTAGTTTCGTATTATTAATTTCTATTTATTTTCAACTATAAAAAACAGCTAAAAAAACTTTTACTACTCACTGTAAACAATTTTTCATTCTACTTACCACAGAACTTTACATTATTATTCTATAAAGCAAATGTATTCTTAAGTAGCAGCACAGCAATTATTTTTTTATTACAAAAAAACATAAGACATACATAAAAAAGATATATTATTGTTTAACGCAGAACTATATATATTATATAATTCTTCTTATTCACAAAAGCTTTTTAAAACAATCAGCAGCAGCATATCAAAAATGTGACATATCGCCAAACAAATCTAACTTTTATATTTCCGTCATCAAAACTTATAATATTTAATTATTATTTATTTACGGTAACTTGCACTTTATAATTACAACTAACTCAAATTAAATCGCAATATAAATCTATAAATGTATATATATCTTAATGGCTACAGTTGATTGATTGATTGACAAAAAATATATCAATTGAGAAACAAGTTTTTTCAAAACATTCGTGCATTTAATTATTATCTAAACGAAAACACAAAGTTTTAAAATATTGTGCTTCTGCTTTTTTCTTTCATCATAAATCCTTGGAGGAATAATATGTTCTCTTTGTGCATCTTTAAAAGTAGAGATTGTGCCACAAAGGAAAGCTAAAATAAAAGTGAACTTGTTAATTTGAACTCAACCAAAACAAGCACCATACCAAAAAAAACTACCGTCATCATTCGTCAGCCTGTGTACTTCAAATAGACAAAGTATATTTCCCTCTGCATTATGTCAAATAAAATTCTTCTCTAGTTACCTCCCAAGTTACTTCACGATTCATAAATAACAATTAGAACAAGCTCGAACAATAGTTTTTCGTTTTGCTCAACCAGCTCTAGTCTTCAATTCTCTCGACTTCAATTTGTTCAAAAAGTACACTTTAAAATACTAAAAGGTCAAGTCAAGAGAGGTGATTCCTGAAGTGTGTTCCAAAAATTTGAACTGTTTAAGTTAACGTAATAAGATTCGTGTGTGATGGATAGTTTTTATAAGTAAATGTTCTCTGATATGAGTACAAATAAATCAAGTTGACTAAGTTATAAGTGTTTTCCAATAGTAATGTAAATTTTTTCATGCGTCAAAACTTAATCGAATAGTTATAACAGAAGAAGAAGAAAATAAACAATAGTGATGTTGTTGTGAATTAAAGTGGATATTAATATTCAATGTTCAAGTATCCGGGTTGCAATAATTTATCGCCTGGGATATCAGTTCGCACCACGAAATTATCATAGTCAATAGTATTCATTGAATTCGTTCTATTCCATCTTACCCGTTTCGCCTAATCAACAATCCCTCTTTATCGACATGCGACATTACAGGCATTGTTTTTGATTTTTGATAAGTCAAACAAGCAACACGACTGAACACACTGCTCTAACTTTCGGCGTCTGCTGAGGTAATACTAAACATTATTAATTTCACTTTTTATCCAAATTATAGGGAAAATCATAGTTTATAAGATAACATTGACTGGTATACTAAATGCCTGCATTTCCCATACTCATTTAAGCTCATTTTAGAAAATGTAGATAATTACGATATGATGAAATCTTGGACGTCTTATACATATACTAGTTAGTTAACCAGGTTTGACAAGTACTAGAATATAAGATTTGGCTTTAGGTTAACATAAATTCACTGTAAGCTTATTCAGATTTTTACCGTGTAATGATCGTTTGCTTTATAGATTATAAAAAGCTGGCATACAAACAAACAAACTGCAATCGTTTATAGTAAAAGCTCAAAGGAAGAAAATTGTAATAATAAAGCAAACGATTGGATTAACCATTCATTAAAGTAATGTTGTATTTTTGAAATCATTGCCCGAATCTTCAAAATATAAGCAGATGCGTATGAATTTTGAGGCACAATGAAGATTAAATCGTATATACATAAACTTCTTAGAAATGTGTGTACAGAGTTATGAATAACAACTATGTTTAAATGAATTCTCAACCTTGCAAAGTATGTTGATGCTAATAAACGTTTGGTACAAAAACACCAAATAAAAGGATTATCATTTCTTCTGCCCCTTAAACAGAGTTACGAGTTATTCTTGTTACATATTTTGTTGCTATGTTAATCGGTGACTTGACAGTTATCTGAATTGCCAAGCAATAAGATTAGACCGGCTGTAGTTTGGTTGCAATATATGCGTTTATTTTAAAGAAAATTCTAAGTTGATACTTTAGAGACCAAGAATGAAATATAGCATTTTGTCTCCAACATCCTAGCTAAACGTAGCGCAGTGAAATCATTATTTAGACTTCCAAAATTAAGGTTAAATGCATTGTTGTAGAAGAAATTATTACGATATCACTTTTGCCGCAATAGAGAAACTACAACGGAAGTAATTCAGAAATACATACTTGCTACTACTGTATGTAAAACAATAGAATATTTTCACTATCCCGTCCTTTCTGATATAAGATATATTGGAATATACTGACTTAACTCATAATGCAGCCTACTCTGGTAGGATATGTATGTTTGAGCTGGAACGTTTTTGGAGCAAAATAACAATACCATGAATTGAAAAATACTATTGTATATTGTGCTTCAAGTGTTATTCGCATAACTTTTTACATCATATGTCATATATACAGTGATGGTTAAAAATTAAACTGCTTCGAATAAACGAATTCATTGGATTTGGATAAATCACACTGAAGCTGAAGCGTTTATCGCTTATCAACTGCACTGCACTGCAGTTTGTTCGGTTACTTTGTATTACATAAAATTAAATTTCCCCACCAGTATCACGATATGTGTCGTTAATATAACGAGAGAGTGGGTTGTAGAAAAACTGTCGGGAAATGAGTAAAATCTCCAACTATTATTATAGAGGCAAAGATCATTTAGCAATGCTTGAGAACCATCATAATTGTGTTTTCTCTCTCTACTTTCACCATTAAGAACTTTAAAAGATCATAATATTATAGACAGATTTTTAGATTGGAATCTCAAAGCATTTTAAAAGCATGTATATCTTAAAACAGTAATTTATATATATGGTGTTGTCGTATTATATTCGTCATGATATTTTTTTAAATCGTGTAGTCATCTCGAATATATGTCTCAAATTTAATTGCACATTTTAATTCATCTTACAGTTCGTTAACATTATTTCGAAAAACAATAGTAGCTCCTCCTAATCTCTAAAAAATCATTTCGCCTAAAAAAGGTCTCTGGACCTCGTGCGACTTGTCATCAACAAAAGAGACTCAACCAATACTGTTGGGATAGACGTAAGAATTTCCAAAAGTCTACAAATGCCGCAAGTTATTTCCCTGTGTATGTGAGATATTATATTACTGTATAACGTATGGGAATCAATAGAATACAGAGTCCGTACTTTGCGCACTTTACTTACGAATCGGTGGTGTTGTGGATTCATGTGTTTTACTATTATATAACCAACTCTCATTAAAAGAATCAAACACGCTCGAAGTTTTTTGTTTTTGCCACATGTAATTAAATATACCAATTTTAAAAGATACAATTTGCCTCATTTCTTCATAGTTTTTGATAAGTCGTGTATCTTCTTCGTGTTTGTTTTCTACCTTTTACTTATTGTTTTACTTTACTGCGTTTTCCCCTGATGGAATGCTTGACATAATTCATTAATAAATACTACATCATGCTCTATTATTCCTGCTCATTTCAGCACTTTCACCATAAACTACAAACAGTTTGGTGAAATGTTTTTCCTTACATGGTAATACTTAATACGAGAAAAATGTTTACATAAGGGTGAAACTTTACGTTACTTGTTGCAAAAATAATATACTAAAACCAAACTCGTGCAATTATATATGTTATCAAGCTTGGATCATCCTAATCACTAATCCCGTTGTTCCACAAAATACTTTCTACTTAGAAATATTTCTTACATTCTAATGAATATTTATACAATGTAATTTTCAAACCCTTTTTAGCATAATAATTCGTTTCTCCGACCTCTATATCTTCAACGATTTTTTTCTCTCTCCCAAATTCCTGTTTCCAATAGATTTCCGCTTTATGAATTCATCATTTTCCCTTCAACCATATAAAATGTAAATTCTTAGCAAGCAGGTGCAAAAACTATATAAATACTCTTAACCCTATATGTCATGTACTTTTATCAATAATATTTACGATTCACAAACCAGATTCCATTTAACTGAAGTCCTCTTATCACAAAAAACAGTTGAGATCTGGGTCACTGTACTTGAATAAAATTTATTCAGCTGTTCTGCGGTGGTGCATAGGTGCTTCTAAATATTTTTTGCATGCTGAATAACATATTATGTTTGATTATTCTAACCCACATATTTAAATCCTCCCTCTCTGTCCAATTAATCCAGCTTTCTCAGAGTGAAAGTACTAGTCGCTTATTAAATATTATACAGGTGCATGAAACTGATCAAAAATGTCAAAACGAGCCGTATCGCGTATCTTAAAATGTACTGGGGCAGACAGACATCGTGGAGAATACCCACTAAATTGCTTGCGATACTTAATAAGAAAATCACAAAGTCGTTTGTCGTATGTAGTCTCGTTCGTTGCTGGCAGAGCCACACGACTTTTAAGCTTCCTTCCGTCATATCGATTTTGCATTCATATACTCCAGCTAGCTACTCGCTACTCTCGTTCTTCAACTTTCTCCATTCTACGCTATGTTATGGTTATACGAGTATATGGTTTGTTGGATAGGTATATACTTCAGAGTAGCTCTCATATCTGTGCACGTGCAGTTTTCTGTTTGTTGATAATTGAACACAACTTTTCCATCTTGTTGTACTCCTGGTTAAATCGCCATGAAGCATTTTTTGTGTTTAAATCACCAGACCCCATGATTTATCTTCTTGCTTTAGTGGCAGTTTAATGCAGAGTAATTTGTAATGTGTTGCCTCAATAGAAAAATCGATTTTATACGTTTGAAATATTTACACGCTTAATAAAAATCGAGCAGATTTTGATTTATTTATTGCTGTTTAGTCACTATTTATATGCTTTTAGGTTTTCTAAGGTTTGAAACATTTGAATTTTAATGCTGTATTAATAACAAATCGGTTTAATATCTTTTTTTTTAATGTGATTTTTTGAAGCATCAAAGTAGAATTAAATTATGAAAGTTTTAAATACATTTTGTACATGTACTTGCGTAGCATTTTCAATCTCATTAATTAGTATTGAGATGGAGAATCCCCAGCGTCATTTCTGCGGCATATTGGGAGCTTATTATTGGGAAATTATGTGTTTATTAAGAACCGACATTGTTCTATAACCTTATTTTGAATGTTTTAGCAGAGATTTAAATCAATATTCGAACACTTTTTAGTAGTAAATTTGGAGCAAAGGCAAAACGGCTGTCTCTTAGAATGGGAGTAAGTCAGAATTTCAAACCGTAGCACAGTTCAATCAAAATTGGACTTAAGAAAAATCCTAAAAAAACGTGTATACCGATTCCATTTTAACTAAAAAGATCAAATCAAATTAGTCATTGAAATTGTGTGTTGCACATTTTCCCGTAAAGTTACTTAATTTATTTGGTAAAATGGCAATCCATTCATCTTGATTTCAATTTCAAAAAAATTGCAGCAAACATATTGTCAATAAACTTGCAAATCAATGTAAACGTTTATTTACTCCAGAATCTTACGAATGTCTTATCTTCTATGAGGTATTTAATTAGTTACTAAAAAGTAAACGCTGGCGGAAACTTAGTTTTGTAGCATGACACAATATATTTCATAGACCCACGAAGACCTATTAGTAAACGAAGTCTACTGTTTTAATAAGGCAAGAGCATTTGCGCTTACTATTAAAATATTTATAATTTCTAAAATTCCCCGTTATCGGTAAAAGATTTGTCGAATCAACTAATCTGGAATTAGTAGTAACTTTCAAGATAGATTTAAATCCAATGGAAACCCTGACGAGTAATGAAACAAATGTCATGAAGTAATTCAACAACAACAATTACAAAGGTATAAAGTCACGATGAAGTGCGTGTACAAAACTAAATTAGTCATAACATGTCGTAACTAATAATTAGAATCAAAGTACAAAGCAAACGTTACTCATCATTAGCTTAATACACGTTTGCCTATATGCTACTTCATTATCACGTTACATTGTGCTAGTAATTAATGTAATATTGTATTCGCCGTTTTATGTAAGATTACATATTGCATACTCTTCGAAATGAAACACACACGTCGATACACAACATAACAATAGTGTGAGCTGGTTTGAAGTGAAAAGTACAAATAACTTCACTCAAATTTATGAGTATAAATCCAAATGTAGAACAGGAAAAGTATTGCAAAGAGGTAGATATGGATTATAATTTTCCAGCTAACAACTAACTGCACGATGTGGAATTACTACTTGCTATAGAATAGCGAAAAGCAAAAACAAGTTTTCCTACCAGTGTGTCAGAATAAACAGTCGGTGAAAACAACAATGATAATGATCAAGAGGGTTGATTAGCTTTCACCAAAATGAGAACGTAGTATATAGTTGGCGAGTGTAAAAGTACAGCCATTTTGTTATATGTAATCTCACTCAACCTGGAGGTTGGTTACTATCAAGCCATATAAATACATACAATAATATTTAACACCGCGACATATATTGCAGCCTGTGATCTGTCCTGTTTGTAGAAAAAATATATACAATCAATGTACAATACATATACTGGGCATTTACATCTTTTCTTTAAGCATAGTTCACTCAAAGTAGCGTTACGCGTTACAAATAACGTTCGAAGTTCCATGAATATAGTGGTCGGAATAATTTATAGGAAATATGGTTTCGATTATCATTTTTCGTCTTTCTTATCATCAGAATGGGGTGTTTGCATGTCATGTACATAATGCACATAATTTAAAATCATTTCCTACATAAATGTCGACATAATAAATGGGGGCATAAACTGGAATACACTCATACTAAACGCAACCACTATGACAACGCTACTGTTGAAAAGCTACAAACATCAAAAAACAAGACCAAGGTTTCTACACATTTCTGCTGGAAAATCTAATTCTAAAAACTTTTAATTTCTTCAAAATGGGTTGATTAGAGAGAAAGGAAGTAAATCAAGAAGGCGGGAGAGAATGTGTCTTTTGTGGCATATTAACATGATTTAGTGCGACATATTCTTGTCCTAGAAATTTTGTGTAAACTGACAGTGGATATATTCTCGCCAGGAATCATTAATGACTTGACTTCATGTGAATATAGTATTCCTATTATATTATAGCCTATATTTATTCGAAATAGAATTTAAATTTGTAGCTTAATAAACTAAAAGTAAATTTTTCCGACATCAAAACTTACATTTTATTATCCATACAATAAAAAGAAAAAGTGCTAGTTTAGACTTCGAATTTATATAACTTCTTTATCAGGTAAGATATATATATATATATACACACATACATATGTCCAAGACAAATTTAAATTTGTTAAAGCAACAATATAACATTTATCTTAATTCATTATGTAATTTACAAGAGTTCCCTTGATTATAAGTACACGGATTTTATAATATTATGAGTGACTTAAAACTATGTCAACGACAGAAAACTCCCTTTTTTAAACCAGTAAATTTCGATCTGTGTGTATGATCTCAGAAATACAGAATTTGAAAATTTCATAAAAACATTACTAAGTGTATTTTAGAATAGTTCTTTATCCAAAAAAGATTATTAAAGAAAAGTAGGAATTTTATCGTGCAGGCAGCATTAATCTTATAATTACTGCTGCAACTATATACATAATTGCGTGTATTTCCTTGAGAAAATGTGTATAAATACACTCGTCATATATAGATATAGATACTGAACCATGAGTATGCCTTTTTGTTCACACTTTGATCGATAGCAGTCAAGTGGACCAAGAAAGATTTGAGCGAAAACTATTCTAGGCAAGGCAACAGCCACCGTTGAAGGTGGAACTGTTTCTACCTAGCCCACCAAAACAACTTTGTCCACGCTACACCTTTCGTGGAACAGAAGCTCAGATTTAATGAGCACAAAAAGTATGAAATTAGAGAAAGGAGGTCTTTAAAAAAGTTGAATGAAGAAGAAAACGTACTTGGTGCACAAGAGAGATATCGAATAGTCATACTATTCGTTTTCCTGTATAAACCATCTTTAAAGTTTTTCATACACATATACGATTATTTCCTACATCATCAGACGATCATCATCATTATAATATTATTGATGCATGTAAAGTATGATCATTTCCTAAAAACTTGATTACATATTTCTTGTAACAGTAAGATTGAAATTATTGGAAGTGATGGTGATTCTAAAAATATCAAAGTTTGCATTTAGGGACTGAAAACTCTGAGAAACATTATTAGAGTTTGTAACGTTATATCTACTAAACTGAATATTTTAAAACATGACGAACTTAGGTTTAACTACTTGAAATCATGTTAGGAATGGTCTATTTTTAAATTAAAACAGGTTGTCTGCTTCGGTTGGCCTTGCTTGTTGTGAACTCTTTTGTAGCCGTGTTTTTATTTGATGGTGGACAGTGATGCAATGCAATTAAGGTAAGGAAAACAACACTGGTGAAAGTAGCAAGAAGGGTGATGTTGTCGTTGTCACTACATCTGGTTTGGCTGTGCTATATGAAGATAGTGAGTACAATGGATGGTGAAGGAAAATAGCTAGCCACACCGATCACACCTGAAAATTCCACCGCATCGGTAGCAGCAATGCAGTTTATGGAAAAATAGAAACAGATGGGTTGCCTTGGCACCCACTTTTGCTTTCTCCTTTATGGCAGTTGCTTAGATGGTCAAATCAGTATGCGCTAAAATAAATGCTAGGCGGTCGTATTCTGTCGTAGACATACTAACAATAAGCTACATACCTACGTAGAGTTGAATATTTGTAGCTATAGTGTACTCACTACTCACTGTTTCACTGTACGTTCTTTTCTTCTTCTGTTGAGGCAGAAAGAACTAACAGTGTTTTGGTAAGAAGCTTGCTTCTGAAACATCCTTTCATGGAATCACACACACAGTTTTTTCCTTTTAAATATGCATGGGTATATTTATATAGGCATGAGTACTTATGCATATCGAGCGCAGATTTCTCCCAGTGGTAGTGGTAGAAGTACACACTACACAACACGGTAAGCTAACAACATACAAATGTACGGAAAAATGTCACGTATGAAATCAATGTCGTGTTGGGTTATGCAACATTTCAAGTTTTTCGAGTATTTTTTTAACATTGTATGTTTTACAAGCTCTAACACTGTTTTTTCTTATACGTTGATATCGAAACACTTTAGTCGTATAGTAAAGAGTTCACGTTCAGTCTTTGCAGGTCATCCGAATTACTCAATAGTGTCACGTTATGAATGCCACGTTCCGTTGCTAGATTTACAAGCTCTAATTGTAATTTATGGTTCTAGACTACAAAATTGGTTTTAATGAAACAAAAGCACAAAAAATATCATGAACCGATAGATTAGCATTTATAAAATTTGGATTTTTTATTCCACTTTTCACTTCAACTATTTAAACTTTCATCAAAAGTTTACCAGTATATCTATATAGGCGAGTTGATTTAGCCTTAAACTTATATTGTTCAACTGTATAATGATGTGAATTACGACATATCTTGGGACATAAGCAAAATCCAATTATAAAGCATATAACATCAATGTTGATATTACAAAAATTGCATTACAGATGTTGGAAATCTGTTCCGGGAAAGCCCTTGTATTTCATATATTCAAACCTAAATAAACTGAGAGTCAAAAATAGAAGTGAAAGCGAGTTACAAAGATAAATGCATAAATGGATAAAAAAAATTAGCAATGAATATACCATTTCAATGGTTTAGCAACTGAGAAAATCCTAAATATTAGTAAATGCTATAATTTGTATTGAAATTCCTTACCAAATCGCGCAATTATTGATAGTGCTTAAACCCCCATAATTGGATTCATATACCTTTCAGACTTTGTATACATTTCTCCCTTTTCTCCCTTGCTAATACTTTATCCGGCTGGCATGATTATTTCTCTTTTATCTATTCACGTCTGCTCACGTAGCAACTAATGGTGTATTTTTACTTCTAAGCATTTGTATGTACAATCTTCACTTTTTCTTCAGCGTATTTGAGTAAGGAAGAGTGGAATAGTTCCTAGCATCATATCTGTATTATAGTTGATAATAGTTGGAAAAAGTGGATTGAAATTTATTCGAACGGGAATGATTACATGTCACTCAGCTGGAAATTCGCAGTTTTTTGAAGATTAATTATAGGAAACTCTTGATTATATGCTTGAACAAATATATCTATAGTATAGTAAAGCATTACATTTCACGCTTGCACGTCTCCCTTCACATCTACAATGGTTTCCCTTACGCGTTTAGTTTAGGCACAACTTGGATGTTATGTAGAGTACCATAAAAGTTGTATTTTTTATTATAATGATGTTATAACAGAGTTGAGATAAATCATCGAGAATATTGTGATTGTGTCTGCTCTGCTGCGAAAAAAGCTTACGTCTTTCCTCATTTACGTATAAAAATGTGCATCAGCCTATTTTTCCCCAATTTGCACACTGGAACCACTTAAATTAAAACTCACCAGTCAACGCCTTTGAATGAAAGAGGTAAAGCAACATTAAGAAGAGCCATTAGTATTAATAAAAGTTATTTCAAAGGTTTTTATAGAAAACTTCATGACTAAACTTAACAATTTCATATTTTGGTAAATAGCATTTGTGTGCTTAAAGTGTTTTTAGATCCTCTTTAATGATGTATATCGAAGAAAAGAAGTAATGTTTTTCATGGACGGATAATGTTAAGGATTAAAAATAAAATGTGAAAGAGCTCAACGACACAAGACAGGGAATGTGTACTAGAATTATACATGCCTGCGAGTGATACGTTAGAGAAAATTCACAATTATTTGTAAAATTTTCATTCGGTTGCGTAAATCAACACCCTTGTTGGAACTGGGGTACATTGCGATTGTAGCCAAGAAAACTTGTAGCTGGGGTGATATGAGCGAATGTAGAATTTTTATGTGCCGTACATCAGATAGAAGCGCTCGTTCGAAGTATATATCAACATACCACCGCAGTCAAACTACCTGCCTGGTATTTTTATACGATTCTACGTATTTTTAACCAAATGTTAAGATATAACGCATCCAAAAATGGAAAAATTTATTCGTACATAGGTACACAAATGCCGGTCAAATGTGATGCTACATAATATTAGAGTTATTTTTATACGTATAGTATACGGTACTATAAAATGTGTCTTTGCTTGCATACCATAAAACACACACTTATTCAAATCCAAAAATAGGGCAATCGTCATTCACCGTGAATAATGAATCATTTTATACAGCCTCTCACTCACTTTTACTTCGCTGTTTTTTTCACTTCTCTTGGTTTCTCTTCATTGCAGTTTCTACTCCTACTACTACGTTCTTTGCTTTCCCACATGCATACATGCATGTTATATTGGTATTTCTGTATATACACTGCTCACCTTCTATAGTAAAACTGGATTGATCTGCTGTCAAAAAATCAGTGACTTGACTTGGTTTTGCTTTCCCCTGTGCCATAATATTCATGTTGTGTAGCACTAAAAATCTATCGCTCACAAGTTTCCTTATATATGTATTGAATGCATACACTGCTGTTCTATATAATATCAATATTTCAAAATAACTACGTATACTACCTGTACATATTACGTAGGTAGTAGGTGTATAGTTGAGCATATGGATGATTAGTGTGTAGACACTGTTTGTAGTATGTAGTGCTTTTCTACAGAAAACAAAATATTGTGAAAATTAGGTGTTATTCCTGTTCTTGTGCTACAACTTCAGCTGCTTCCGCACTACCAATCCAATACATAGTTTTTTCTAGTAACTATTCTCGGCAATAGTTATTTATTGCTTCTAGCTATCCCCATACCAGATTGATTCGATGCCTCACTTGAAACTAATTTACAAAATTGTCACGTATTAAGACTATAAAATCTATCCCGTAAGCTTCTTCTTGTTGGACACACTCTACTTTACTTTATACGTACCACTTCCGACCAATGTGTGTATACAACATTTGCATGCATAACCGATACCAATTTTGCGGAGAAAGTTTCTGTCTATGAGTGCATGTCAGACTAACTGAGGGTTATACCCCAAAAGTTGCAATGAATTATTCCGAGATTTTCTCATGCCTATATGTGTCGTCACACTGAGAACTATAAAATGAATTAAGAGGAATAAAATAAATAATTGACTTACACCTCTTTTTTATAGGTAAAGCGAATATCTGGGTACATTATCACTCATTGCTAAATATGAGTATTTATTAAGTCCATTCATAAAACTAAAATTGATCTATCAGTGTAAAGAGTATGATGGTGTCTTGTTTCATGAAACGTTAGTTTTGCTAGGGTGAAATTTGTTCTCTATTTTTACATGTATTCAATATATTAAGAACGAAAAATAGGAGGATATAAACCATTTTTTGCTGAGAAAATCAGTATTTTTTCAGTTTTTTCAGGCCATCAATCATTATACAATCGCATTGTGCACCAATAATGCCTAATCCTACGTGTAGTGTACTTTGTAGGGGTAAATAAAGCGCTTTTATCTTTGTGCCGAAAAAGGTGTGACTATTTGGTTTGCCCTTTTCTATTATTTTTATTTATTTAACTTTACTATAACAAGTACAATAACTCTTATCATTTCCTTTCATAATGCAAACATATGAAATTATACGGTCCTATATATTTAAGTTTCATACAAATGGTATCAAGTCATGCATAGAGAGTAAAAACTACCAAAACAATACAATTTGCTGGGAGGGGCTATGCTTATAAAGTACGAATCAAAAGTAAATTTGCGTTCTGTTCTGATTTTTCTTATTTACCCTTTCCTGTGTGTGAATGTACAAGAAAAGAAAGTAAAATGTACTTATTAACAGTCACGCTAATGTGCCAGTCATTCTTTCATGAACTATATTTACCGATAGAAAAAAATCGGGTTCTATTTCTACAAAAATGAATCATTTTTGCCTTTTACTATTTGTTGGACGAAACCCAGTTTAAAAACGGTGGCCAGTAGCAAGTACTTTGTTTCTCAAATTGATCAGTGACCACTTATCTCAATTCAAAATATAAAAGACGAATACAATACGTAAACAATTTACTATCAATTTTCACGCAATCAGGAAAATATTCTTTTAAAATTAGCATAATAAGTAAGTTTAGTTGCGGAATACTGTATAGTAATCTCGTTTTTAAATAAGTACCCTGGTTACATAATTTGTTGCATTAACTTTCAGCTTCCATGCTGTTAGCATTTCAAGTATGTACATATGTTCAAAGTATGTAGAATGAAGTAAATCATAAAATGATTCACATATGATATGTATTTGTGTTGGTTAGACACGGTACACACATAATATGTAAACCCAAAAGCTCAATTCGAAATTTTGTGTAATGTTGACTGTGTAGCTTATTGTGTGCAATCAAGCCACAACTTTTGGTGCACGATGTTACTGGGTACTAAACAGAAATAAATAGCAATTGCATGCACTGTAGTGATTTTTGATTATTCATTCTTGCAGGAAATAGCGCTCCTCTTTTGTATATCCTCCTTCGTTAATACAGTATTGATTTGCCTGATAGCATTTTGGCAAGGGAAATTGCAAACTCAGCAAAACTTGGAGAGGTGTAAACTGTGGACACAGGTGCGTTTTGCGTGACATTGTTCACAATCGTGCTATATGACCATCAACTAAGCAAGCAAACAATCAAATTGGGAGAGTTACTGATTTTTGTTGCTCTAATTTTGTGGACAAACGCTAACTAACGAAAAAAAATTCAATATCATAATCCTGCGGACTGCACTTAGTACATACGTCCCGTCAGTTGTTACAAAATGCTTTACAACGTACAAATGTTTATGGTTCTTAACTAACTTATTAACCTACAAATAGCTCTACCCAAACACAGTATCCCTAGAACCATGTGTACTCATTTTGCATAAAAATATGAAATGGATATGTTATACGTAAAGTGACATTCGTTCGGAACAACAGCTACTTTTTTCTAAACTCCCTTAAATCATCTGGGTTTATCAAATGTACTCCATTATTATCTGAGATTATATCTGACGATTTAGTTCAATTTTTCCACGAAGCTTTCATTTCCGATACTGTATAGTAAATGTATTGGTCATATAACCACTACTTCTTTGATTGATTATGATTATCCACCAACAGTACAATATTCCGTGTCTTTTTCGGACTGAAATATATTTTTTAGTTTAACTATGATGGAGTTACTTTTGAAGCTATTGTAAATGAGGATTCGTAAAAAAGTGTGAGATGTACCTTAACAAAAAGTACAATGTTTTTACTCAAAACTTTATTAATGAATTATTTTTAATGCAAGCTAAAATTTGAAATTCAGGCTGACTAGTCATAGTGGTGAGAATACAAGCACAAAATTGTCTCGTATTTATAAATAAATACGATTTAGGAAAGAAATTGTCTAGTCACATACTTTAAGGCCTTAACAGCCAGTTCTCATGATCATAACATAATATACTGTTACTACCTTTGCTATACATGCCTATGCATCATGTTTAAATGTACTATTTGAAAGGAAAACTGTACTCCAAAAACCATTAATGGCTTTTCTAAGTGTAATAGAAATTTGTTAGAAATATTCAGCATTTCAGCTTCGCGAAAGAACATATATTTCTTTCACGATAACTTGTTATTATGCTGCAAATTTCTTTCATTGACAGTGAAAGTAGCAAGCCAGTACAACTTGACGCATGTAGGATAAATCGTATAATAGTAATGTGCGTTATTATTGTGCAATAAAATGTCTTCTAATGGGCTTCCGCTCACCTTGGAATTGGGTTATGAGTACACAACTCCACAAGCACACCTTTCACTGACTGATACTTAAAGTTATTTCTACCCACATGTAGTCAGTCAACTCGTTGTGCGAACACATACATGATGAATAAAGTATACTGCATGCGGCTATTTCTAATACTGCGACTAACGTACATTTATACGCAATCTTCTCTTTAAATATTGAAGAACTTGCAGACCTGAATATTGTCGAATGACTTTTAATGGTCTAATTTATGTGATCCTACGAGCATGTTACACTTTACAACAATGCCGCTAATTCAGTACCTAGTTTATCAAAATTACTGACAGGAATTGGTGAGAATTAATATTTTTTGGTTTCGGTACTCTAAAGCTTTGTATAGCATTGTACTTTTAAAGTGTGCAGCTTTATCTATAATCCACCATCAACTAAAGCATATACTAGGTTTAAAGCTGTCATTGTCCCCTGTTCCTGCAACGGCAGCAAAAAGTAATACTATCATACACACATAAATGCGGTGCGGTGGTGGTCTATATAAATGTAGTTCTGGTGGTGGAAAAATATGGAATATTTTATAAGTACTACGTTTTCTTTTCGACACTATGTACGCCAATTGCACATACTAATGGTTTATTTGGTGATTCAGAACAGTCATTTTTCTTCCCAATAGGTGACTTTAAATACAATATGTATGAAAGTGAATGATGCATTTGTAAAAGCAAATATTGCTTTCATTTGGATAAATGTATGTTGTTCCATGTTGTTTCTTTCGCCATTCTCAACAAAATGCTCAAATATGCGGTTGTAATATATATTACAATATATATATGCATCTTTGCAACTTCAGGCAATAAGAAATTAAATACTTTCCAGCAAAGTGTATGCATCCATTATATCATGTATGTAATTGTTTCAGTGTGAAATTATTTGGGATTGAATAAAGTACAAAAAATCAAAACATTAGTTGAGGAATTTTGAATTTGTGAAACTATATGATTGACCATATTAATTCCAATTTAATTAGTTCATTGGACTCGTTAGTTTGTCTTTTCCACACGTTATTTCCTTCTGACGACCTATGCTGCGCTGATGGGGATGGAAATTGTGAAACATTGTTTTTCGTTCTCAACACAGTAGTTGATCCGAAACAGGCGATGGGCCTTATTCGGCCAAAATCATCATGACCAGAAGCATTTTCCCTGGTGGCCACCAAAAGTATCGTTGATTTAACAGTAAATACAAGTCCAGCGATTTCAAAAAGTTGATTTTCGTTACAGTATGAAGTGAGCCCCTATACTGTTATGTCGTAGAAGACTAGCTAGTGAACTTGAGTTGAAAGTAAATGTATATGCAACAGACTCGTAGAGAGACAGCAGCAGCTGCGCTTTTCTTTATTACCTGGCGATATAAGTGAGTAATGTTGTACAAAAACTGCGCTGATATAATACAGACCGTCGTGTGTGTAGTGTGTGGTGGTAAAAGATATCCGCACTTTACACTCGCAAAACTCGACCAATGTTTTATGCCAACATTTTGGTGGAAGAAGCACATTATATTTGAATAATGGCTTTTCCTCTAATACTTTACGACTGTTTGAGTGGGTTTTGCTCAAACAGGCATTTTTATTGTTCCTTTTCTAAAAGAAGTAGAAATTTTCCATTACATATTTTTCCCTCCTAAAAAGTATAATTTTTCCACTATTTAAATGCTCTAATTATTATAAATTCTAATTTATCAAAATACCTCCTTTTTACCTTGTTCGTAAGAATAGCTATCGTTTTTATGTATACCTACAACCTCAATCCTGATCCCCGCAAACGAGTAACATTTACCTTCAGCCTCCTTCTTGTTAGAGAGTTCTTATAGCCATTATACACAGAGAACGATTCTGCAAC
>JAQFXM010003675.1:0-19382 GCA_034693345.1 Entomobrya multifasciata
ATCTTCGAGGACAATGGCCCTCCCGAATCTTAATTAAACCTATATAAATGAATAGTAGGGGATTGAGGATCACACTCTAAATAGACACTACTGGGGTATTTTGAGACGTTTCGCCACACACAGCACAGGTAAGTCGAAAAGTTTTTCTTTCCTATTTTTTAAACTAAGTACTTGATCAGAATTCAAGAAAATTGGTACACACATGCTTCTAGCCGCAATTTATTGCCATACGATGCCGATTTGGCAATTCAAAAGTGAGATGTCAATTTGTAGGACGTCTAGAAGCATATGTGTACCAATTTTCTTGAATTTTGGTCAAGTAGTTTAAAAAATACGAAAGAAAAACTTTTTGGCTTACCAAACTATTCAAAGTGTGACCCTCAATCCGCCTACTATTCATTTATATAGGTTTAATTAAGATTCGGGAGAGTCATTGTCCTCGACAAGGTGAATTAACTAATTACTTACTCATGTGTAGCTATGTTAAGAAGCCCCCCTTTTCCATGATATTGGTCAGAGTTTAGATCATTTGCATATTCTCCATGATAATCTTCCGACTTTTTAAAATAGGGAAGCACATTTTCATAGTTCCATTGTTCATCATTAGCATCAACTGCCCATCTATTAAAATCCTCTTTGTTCCCTCTGGCGTACAACATGAAATTACTAGATGTGGAACCTCCGAGCATTTTCCCTCTTGTTGTGACTGTTCTCTGAATACAAAGTATGAAGTAAATATTTTATATTCCACTTTCCGAACACATTTAAGTAAATTCAATAAATTACAATTTTGTTGGTCTTACATGACCATCGCAGTTAAAGCAAACATGTTTTTGGGGGAAACTTTCATAAATCCATGAGTTAGCTGGTTGTCTCATTAGATAAAAGTCAAATGCCGGAACATCGTTTAAGATGAAAGGCTAAAGAAAATAACTTCAGTTAAAATTAAATAAAAACTTTCATAAAATACCATTTAATTAACTTAATTACGTCTCCGCCTGCTTCCAACAATAAAACTCGGATATCTTTTGATGCATTCGCGATTCGAGTTGCCACAACCAATCCTGCCGTCCCTTAAAATCAATACGGTACTTTAAACTAAACTAGCACTATAATTTTTTTAAGCCTATTTACTTTGTTATACGTATACTTTTGATACCTGCACCAACAACTATATAATCGTAACTCGCTGCTTGACACTTTGGGTCCCTTGAAAATACTTCACTGTTGGAATTCTTGTCTGTAGCAATATCATATGATACCCACGTGTTTGTCAGCGCCGTTAAGACTGCAAGGACGCTAGCAGATAAGACGTTCAATGGAACAGCCCTTCTTGATGGAAGAACAGAAAATATAAAATTAATAGCATCCAAAGCTGTAGCTCTTGCTGAACTTGCAGACCTTCCCGTTCCCAAAGGGGCTTGAACCCAAGGGAAAAGAAAATTTCGGGGCACCGGGAGATCAAAATTAAATGCATTTTGGAGTCGGCGTATGTAACGCCAAAATTGATTTCGTAGATACATTGTTTCAGAATGAAAATATTTGACTGAGTTGGGCAATTCATTTGGAAGTTAATAAAAATATATTTCTGGTTAGTGGAAAAGCCGCGGCGGTATTATGGAAAGGGTACAAGGAAAATTTGGAAGTTAATACGCAAGTTGCGGGAACGAAACCTTGATCAAGAATAAAGATTAGTAATACACTAGAAAACCAGTCAAATGTTTTAAAAATACTTTGCCATTTCTATACTAGTACTCAACTTGAATCATCATCATGTATTGTAAGTGTTATGCATCTGATGTTTTCCTGATAATCATAGCCACAGGAAACATTAGTAATCGCAAGCCAATTAAAAACAAAATTTGTACAAAATGTATGCTAAATAATGATATGCTATTTTTGTCGAAAATCTAAAGTTTTAGTTTTGCTCCAGAGAAATTGGAACTACCCATGGTATATATAAGCGTATGTACTTGTAAATAGCTTACGCACGTAATTTATCCGGTAATCGTACATCAAATTAGCAGTTTGAGAGAGCATTATGGGTGACTGCACAAAATTTGTTATATAATATAGACCAGTTTTGATAAATTTTATGACTGCTTATACCTAACCAATTAAAATAGCTCAGCTCGTGGTCTGATTAGTGTCTAGTGTCTGTTAGAGACATCAATACCTACAGTCATATATGTATATACAGGATTACCACTCCAAATCCTCTATCTAAATATAATACCTTTCTGAACATCTAACTGATCTAACCATGAGTAGTTCTTCTGTACAAAATTACTTTAGAAGATTTGATTTGATTGTAGAAATTTATAAAAAATAATTCTTAGATTTCTCTATATATGTAGGAAGCATCCATCCCCTTTTATAGTATATAGAAGCACCAACGTCATTCATTATTTGAGTCCTGTCATACATTATGTTTATCACATCTCATCGCTATAATTCTTTTCTTCCTCAATTTTGGTGTTTGGTGGCCAAAATCTGGAATTCCCTTGCATCCTTAGAATAGAAAAGAGATTTTTTGTTGCACATACTAAATTTAAAATGCAATCAATGTCTTAAAATAAACTTGGACTATTTCAAATGTGTTAAAAAAGGAAAATTTGGTACTATAATTATTTAATTGAGCGTACTCCTGCATTATTAACATAATATTCACTGAATAAGTTCAAGCTTTCCGAAATTCAAAGTCTCTCATAAACATCATTTCTCGTGTAAATTTATTTCGCGCATACGCCTTCTTTGGTTTTTCTGAATTATATAATTTTCTTATCTTCTTATGCCAGCTTCTCAATCTCATTAAATATATTGTATGACGTACTCGATAAAACGAACTCCTGAGGATTTTTTACACAAAGGACTTCTTTGTTTTCCTTTCCAGCAATCTCTTCTCCAGCAAAGCAATGCAGCCAGCAACAAGTTACCATTAGAAAAATGAATGAGCAAAAAATCTATATTTAAACCACAAACCAGTTTTACCCAAACTAAAAATAATCGCAAACTAGTGCTGAACTGGTGTGCTACCTATATGTAAATGTGCGCATTCAAATAAATTAACATCCTTTCTCGATACAAAAAACGTGACGAATGAACATCAATGTATTAAACTTTATGTAAGTATATACCTAAATTTTCATGCTTATTGAATGGTACTTGGGTAAGTTTTCTAATCGTCCGACTTTTCATCATGATTATACGTTAGGCAACTTAACATACAAAGTATAAGAATGTGGATCATTTTTCATAGGTCAGTAGCATCGCTTGAGTGACGCATGGCGCATAATGTCTTTGCATGAAAAATATCTTCATGTAAATTATCATATCAAATTGATAACGAAATTCGAAGTAAAAATCATTTTTAATATTTATAATCAAATTCCGTTGAACAGTTTATTTTGAAAAAAATAAAGGAATTGCTGAAAACTGACGATGAGCCAATAAGCCACCAACTTGACTGACTCACTGTCACTGTAAGAATGTGGTCTCATATTTCCCCAAAAATGAACATTTCTTCTATAATTCAAGACGATATTGTTGCTTTTTGTCCTAAAATTACCACGAGAATGTCTACAATAAATTTGATGGATGTTGTCCTTTGAAATTCATGTATTTAGTCTAGTTCTATCTAGTTTCAAAAGTAAAAAAATACAGAACACCCACTTAATTGATTGGCTTCGTATGATATTCAATACTGATACCAACATCAATATCACCAGCAGAAGAATGACTCAGTGTTCTTGGTATTCGCTAAACTCACAATAAGCAGAAAAAAATACAAAGCAATTTCCTTTGTACTTCTCTTATTCGTAGCTGAACCTCATTCAGTAGTGCGCACAAGTGCAAGTGCACATGTACTAAAACATGAAGTACAAAAGTACTGATGATAAATACTACGCTGTTGGTTCTTCAATAAATACTTAAATTTATAAGCTTTACTGATAAATAACTCTTCTTTGCATTGCCTTCTCTTGTCTTTATTCAATAGATACTCGCAATATCGCAAGAAAAACTCTTTTTTCCCTTCCCACTTGTCTGTTAACCCATCACAAGAATTCATAAACACGAAGTGTGGCGTTGTTAGAACATCGAAGCTCTTTAATATTTTCCGTTTCGATATATCCTGTCTGTTATACTATATCGCATGCTTTTCAAGCGAAACATTTCATTTTAACCATAAGAATCATCCACTCCACATAAATGTAGAGCATGCACTAAAACAGACGTATATATTGTAAAACCTAACCAAACCAATATAACTCAACTCTCTACTAGAGTTGCAGCTGCTTTTTTAGCCACTTGTCTTGCATAAGATATTACAAGAACGTGTTTTTCACAAAGCGTCTGTCTATCTTTATCATATCATGTAAAGCCCTCATATTTAAACCCTTTTCGTTTTTCACTACTTGTTATAGCATTCCTATAAATTCTAATACGAAATGGAATGCTAGCGTACTTTTTAACGTTACGCTTTTCAAAGTCAGAATCGCAAAATAGTGTACACTGTACAGCAGCGGACAGCAAAACAGCAATGAAAAGTCATAACTTTTACACATTAGATATTTTTCACATGGTAGTGGAGGAATTATTGTTATTTTAGTGTGACTGACTGAGACTGACTTGCTATTATACTACGTCTGCAATTTGTATCTAACTTTGATATATACTGGCTACCTATATGTAAAAAAAGCAGTATAATATTCGCACTGATAATAATCATCATATAATCGTATTTTTTAATAATAGCCATGTTACGTCTACGTCTCTTTTTTGTCTGCGTCTGTTGTTATCTGTATGACAAGTCAATACATTAAATATTTCTTAAGAGGTACAAACATTTTATAACTCTGCTAGTTTTCCACCTTCCATTTTTTTCCATCAGCCCCATTTCTCTCGTCTACTCGACAGATAGTCGATAATATTTTTATCAACCAACCGAATACTCGATACATAATCATCCAAAAAAGAGAATAAAATATTCCCATGTATCTTTCTCTTGCGCAATTAAGTGTGAATTTCTTCAGTTCATCCAGCAAGTTGGCTTCTTTTATTTTTTGTTTGTGGTTTGTTGTGTAAGTAGTTTTCACCCTGTGGCAGTGTATTTCTCAAGTCTTCTTCACTCTCCATCCAAATTCACCAACGCCATTAAACAACAAAAATATTTCATCATTTTATATAACATCAGCAAACATTGTTCGCTGTTACCTTTCTTCCTTCCACCAAAACCACATCAATCCATAAACCCACTTCAGCACGTAGCGTTGTAGTGTTGTGAACACTCATATTCGTCAATTTTTCGTAATAACAATTGAACTTTGAAGTGTGAAACTTGAACTCTGTATTAAGCCGTCTTGCAGTATAAAAACAATACAATCGAATGAACAGCAAACAAAATAATTACAGTTTTTTTCTCTTTTGTATTTTATTTGACTAGTGTACCAAGTTGGTATTGCATTGCCATTGCCATCATAAGTCAGTGATAATCATATAAATAGTTTGTCAGTTTTCAGTGTGACTTTGCATCGCATCGTTATCTTGTTGTCTCTTTGTTCCGTTTCCTTGTTGGTTTCTCTTTGTCACACAGTGAGTGCATGAGTGTGTTGCCATATATTGCTAAGTTTTATAAGTTGTGTTGTACTTGTGAAGTGAATTGTACCCAAAGAAGTAAAAGAGTACAGACGCGAATTCAATCCAGCCAGCCAGCAGCATCCAGCTAGCAACAGAGAAAGAGAGAGAGCATCATCAAAAAATTATCACAAGTTGTTAAAAAGCCTGTCTGGATTTTTCATGGTATGTCACTTTTCATATTTTGCACTTAGGTGTAGGCATACATAAAATGGTTATTACACTAGTTGAGTACATCCCATCATGAGATATTTTTTAAGTAGGCATATCTATATGATAATTATATCATCTCTGAAGGATTTTGTAACTTTCCCAGGAATAGACCTTTAAAAGATGTGTATGAAAAATTTGCAAACTGTGTTTTAATACATGGGTACATATTAAAACATGCCATTTTGACACCCATGCACGTACACACTACTACAGATCAGATACTTAGAGTACTGAACTGGCTGACATGCTACTTGACACAATTGTCAATCTTTTATAGTACTTATGTCTGCAATACTTATGTATAAATTTAAAATATTTAAAAAACATGATAAAATATTGTACAAGTTTTTGCACAAGAAACAAGTACATTTCTTTGTCATCTCTTGTGCCTTGAGCCTAAAAATGACAAGATTTTTGTTGGGTACTGGCACAAAAATTATAGAAAAGCTGTTTCAGTTATAAACTGACTCATCTAAAAAAAGCAGCACACCAAGCTGTCAAATAAAAGGGTTAATAAGTTGACTGAGTGTGAGTCGAGTTGACTTGTTTTTGTTGTTGTTAAAGTTCATGTATTGCATACATATTTAGCCACAAACAACAACGCACTGGTTATCACATCGCATTACATATCCAAATCCAAACATAAAAGTGAATCGAATTCTCAGTTGGTTGGGTACACAAGACAGGTAAGGCAAACCAGGTAGGTATATTAACATTCTGAACGTAGTTCATGTGAAGTAATGTGGTTTACCTCGACTCGGGATCGTATGATTTTCATTTGCGTCTCTTGTTTCGCTGTTTCCCTATATATATTTTTCATGTTTATAGACAAAATCAGCTGCGCAAAATACATATGTACAGTTTTTTTCTAGACAAGAAAGAAAGACAGACAGAAAAAAGCTGCCTAATTTCTTTTGAAAGGGTTTGGTTGTATTCTGGGGAGATGGGTTTTTTGTCGTCGTGCAGCATCGTACGATGATATAGAAGTGCAGTACCTAATTTTAAAAAAATTGTTTACTGAAATTGTAGTTTAAAAAGTAGGTTTATTTTTTGTATATGAGTAAACCCAGTGCGCAGTTTTAGTTCATCAAGAGATTAAAACAGGCACAGAGGCAATGAGAAAGATATGCTCAATAGTTTTTCTATTTGAAAGCAAAAACGCAAATGTTATATGAATTGAAAAAGAAGGTTGAAAAGTCAGTAAGTTAATTGATTCCAATAATATTTACAGAAAGTGCAATGACAAAAATAATGGCACCACTTTTACATAACTCAATCTGAAGTTTGTCATGCCATAGCCATCAAGTCATCATCCATCTAAACAAACATTTTCTGCATAGCTGAGTTTGAGTTAGCATTTAACCTAACCTTGCAGAAGAAAGTGTTGACAGAGAGCATTATATATTTAAATATTAAATGTGATTTGGTTTGAAACGTGATGTGATTTTGGAAGTGAAAACAATTTAATTAATTTGTGGTAAATTTATGTGTGCTATTGAATGGATATTGGTGTTTTTAGTCTAGTTGATAGTATATCAGAAATTGATTTCTTTGAACGAGAAAATGTGGTGCTATTTTTTCTCACCAAAAAAGTAGAACATTAAAATATGAAATATATCAACATTTTATAAAAATCACGCCAGAATTTTGTGTCCTAATTATCTTGAAGATAAGATAACCAATAAATAAAATTGCTTGAGTGACAGTGACAGACATAACCTTTTTCTTTAAATGAAGTAATTTAGATATAGAAAATCAATTCAACACAACATTGGAAAAATAAAAGGAACAAAGGTATATACATACCATACATGTATGAATTTAATTTAATTTCCTGGAGTTCCTTTAAAAGTAATTGGCAATTAGATTTTAAGTGCATTTGAATAAATTGAATTTGGCATTGTTATCGTCAATAAAATCTATACTTATCATGCTTGATACATACACTAAAAATTTAACAGGTATAAACATAAAAAAAGGCAATTTTGCATAAAGCAATTTGAAATGCAACGTTAAAATTTAAATTACGTCTTGTCTTCATTTTAAACCCTGACTATTATTGCTCATGCAAAAACAGTTATGGTTATAGCTTAGCTCATCCAAGTTTGAGTACTCGACCATTCCCAAACGGTACTTTCCAAAACATAAACTTCCTGTATTTATAACTTGACAGTTAATACGTCTGAGGAACATCCTTTGTTTATAGTAAATCTCACAAATGGTTTATTTTAACGAGTTGGGGAGACGAAAGGAAGAAAATAATTGTTGTATGCCTATTTATGTAGCGAGTAAGCATTTTACCGTTGCACCACTTGAGTTTGTGTTGAATCAGATATCATATACTATTGTATGACTCCTGCATGTAATGTAATGACTGGGATTGGGCAATGTTATATAAAAATACAACAATCAAAACAAAACAATGCTCTTTTTATTTTTGTAGTCCACTCCTCCGTCCGTGTTAAATACAGAGGTCGTAGAGATCACAAACAATCGGCTGAGTGTATAGTGCCAAAATATTCATGCAGAATGCAGAAGAATATGCATATTAAGAAAATTAATATGAAAATCGCATGCAAAGAATAGTAAAAAACGATTTATAGTAGAGTGATATTTATGGGCTATTACTATTAAATTATGGTCGTTAATTCTTCCGTACTTCCCGTTTTGTACCAGCGAAAACGTGTCATTTTCTCATTTAGACGAGCAGTACAATTTTTTAATACTTTTTACACACAGCTAATCCAATCCACCAAACCAACTCAACTAAATCTTAATACTTGTCGAATTTGCATGCGAAATAAATTGTTTTGATGTATAAAAATGCACACACCTGTGTGTTTAGGTATAAATGTATCTATTCCAATGCATATATATATATGTATGCCTTTCTGATCCAATCATTTTTTGCTACCTCAACAAAATTGAAAATTCATGAGTCATGTATCCTAAGTTCGCAGTGAAGCTTTGTGTTTGCATGCTTTGGCTCTACGCTCATTCATGATAGTCATGATCATGATTCATGATCATGGTACTGCATGGCATCAGAACTTATTGTTGAACACAATTTGAACTTCCTCACTGCCTTTTTTATTTAATTCAAATGCAAATATGGAGAACAATTTTAGTTGCTAATCTCGGCATCAAATTTTTTAATGCACATGATGCGAACAACCCTAAATTCGTTTTTTTTGCGCAGTGTCCTATTCAAATCTGACTATTCTACCGTTTCCACCCATCTAAAATGTGTATACTTGGTAGGCATTTTTTCATAGAACAAAGTTAATTAAATTCGGGTTGATTCTTAAATAAAATATGCCTAAGTTATTTCACATCACGAATATTCAAGTCAACAAGTACAAGTATGGCTTGTTGTCACATAAAATGGGAAAGGACAAAGGTAAATATTTAAAGTTCTCTTAAAAGTGTTTGAGTCCGCAAAAGTAGTGGCTTATTTGTCATTGTTCATAATTCCTATTCCTAATATCACAACAACTTTCAATAGAATGGCATGCATTTTAATTACGTGCATAATATGTTATATGTGTGGTTCCATTAAGTCAGAATCAATACAGACTACATGTAAATAAAAATAGTATTATAAAAAATTAATTGGAAAACACTAACTAAAGTGTTTGGTTTACTTGCATTGGATGATGATAGTATGTAGTTCAGTAAACGAAAGATAAAAAATGTATTGTTTTTCATGATTTCATGTACTCTGTATCATATTCAATGTTGACGCTTTGCACTAATTCACATAAATGAAATAGACTGAAAGCAGTGCGCGTTAAATCATATATCAAGTTAGTTAAAAAAATTGTGTTGGGTTTGTGTTACACACGTGCAGAGTGGAGGGGTACAAAATAAGCGTCACAGTTACATTATCCCTTTACTTCACGAAAACAATTCCAAGAACATGATTCACTAACTCAATTTTCTCTTGAATTTTATCCAGACAGAGGTCCAGTGTGAGAGAGTGTATGGAAAGGGAGCCTGAACAGTCACAGTAAATACAACTTCATAACTATTTTCTTTTAAATTCGAAAGTATTGATCGAGTCATGATCATGTTGAAACCGGGGAGTTCTCCAGTGGACTGGTGTGAATCCAATTACATCTATTCACCATTCATCGCAGAGTATGCAAATACGGTAGGTAAAATCGGTTTAATTTCATGATTCATGAAGCTCGATAAATTTGTAAGAATATTTTTCCTTGATTTCTTATCAGGTCAGCAACATTTTGTTTTTCGCCTTGCCCCCTGTGTTAATCTGGCTTTTCCAGCCCTACGCTAATGTCTGCAATCGGGGTATCTATGTGGTGTGGGGAATGCTCATTGTAGTGGGAGCCTGTTCCGTGTACTTTCATGCAACATTGAGTCTTCTAGGTCAACTTCTAGATGAGCTCGCAATTCTTTGGGTGTTCTCGGCAGCTTTTGCCATTTGGTTTCCGAGCAGATATCTGCCGATGAACTTTCGGAAAAACAGGTAATTTTTAATAACAAGAATGCTTTTATATGAATGGGAAGAAAAAAGAAGTTTATAAATTTATAAACTATGAAACTTGTTTAACTTTAGGAACGGTTTCCAGTACTTTGTGCTCGGAATCGCTGTTGTGACCACACTGTTGGCATTCCTTCAGCCAGCATTTAATGCTTTTGTTTTAATGACGCTTGGAGTCCCCACTTTAGTTTTGATGATTTCAGAGCTCAACAGGTAGAGAATATAACAGTTGATTAATAAACCATTTATGCATCATATGATGGGTTTTGAAATAATTCTGATATTCTCTTTAATAGATGTGATAACACCCGAGTTTTACGGTTGGGTACTAGATGTGGAGCAGTGTGGGTACTTGCAGTTGCCTGTTGGGTGAACGACAAAATGTTCTGTGAAACTTGGTCAAATCTCAACTTTCCATATCTTCATGCCTTCTGGCACGTCCTCATTTTCATTGCGTCTTACACAGCTTGTGTACTATTTGCATATTTTGATGCAAAAAATCAGGTAATTTTAAACTTACAAACATGAAACAAATTTGATGATGTCATCCATATTTCAGCTCAGTTCAATAAAAATTAATGATTTTTTCTTCTTCAAATTCAAGTTTCCGGAACACAACCCAACACTTAAGTACTGGCCTCTTGAACGTTATGAATTTTTATCCGTTCCTTACATTGGTCTCTCCAGCGGGTTGACCGCTGAAGTAGACACTTTCGTTAGGAAGCAGCATCTCATTTAGGATTCAATAAAAATTGATGGTATGCATGAAAGTGAAGACAAATGTTTTGGACCCGAGAACGAAATTAGTGTTTAGTTTCAAATTTTCTGACATATTTGCTACTCATGCCGTTTAACCAAAGAGTGAAAAAGAATAGCAAATTAGGATGCAATGCCGACAGATCTTATAATTCATTTAATATATTATTATTCAAGTGATTTAATTTATGGTTGACAAAATGCGTTATCTTGTGTCTCGTTAACAGTTGTTTAAAATTGTTCGAACACTTTCTCAGTATTTTAGCAGCGATTATAAATCAATCAATATTAAGTTTTTGCGCTTTCCTCATTTTGGAAACATGTTACCTATTTTTCTTGTAGTCAATCAAAAATTAAAATATACTACTACCTGTAGAATATCTTACGAAATAAGAAAGGAAAAGACCCTCTTTTGCAGATTCATAAGAGATTATTATATTAATCTTATACTGGTGCAGCGTTAAAAACCGAAAAGTGCTAATTGTTAAGTAAATTATAAAAAAAATTGCCAGAAATGGAATCAACAAGTATTTTTTAATTTTTTAAATATACAAATAAATTGTAAATAAAATAAGAATAAAATTCGCAATCGTTTTGTTTATGATTTTTTTTTGTATTTTCGTTCCACTTCTGTGAATATTTAAGACTGTAATTTCTCAATAATATTATGACCCCACTGTAATTTGTAAGTTGTTTTTTGGTACTATTTTAAGGAACAAAACAATCATTAAATATTCTGTTTGCTGATAATAGTTCAATTAGACATTTTTTTTTGCTAAACTACTGTACTTAGTTTAGGTACAAAGTTAATTTTGTGTTAGATGTCCAGTCATTAAAAACGTACCATTTGTTGTATAGTTTTAATAATAGTCATGTTAAATAATATTACTTGTAGAATGAGATTTGTCAGCCAGTCGTATATATTCCCATATTTTCTAGATAACTCTAGATAGCATTTTTATAATTTGGTAAAGTAGGAATTAGAGAAGTAACATAAAACTCGTAGTAGTGTAGTTTGTATGTAGATGTAGTAATTGATGATTTCTAACCAAAAATTAAACCTTAGTCTTCGGCTGGTGCCTTGTGAATGTAACATAACAATTTAAGTTAACTTTCATTGTTAAATTTGTAACTGTTTTAAGTACCTAACCAAACCTAAAATTATGTATAAAAAAAATTTATTCGCAAAATGAAATTGCTAGTGCATGGAACATTAAAGTTTTGGTAAATGAAACTAAAGGTGCGAATAAATTAAAATACCGTTGGGCAACGACACATTTCATTCTTATTACTTTGTTATCGATTAATATATGTCTGTCTACCATTCATTGAGTGCGATTAGTACAACTTATTGTACTGCAATAAAAAACTGTTAAAAAATTATTTAACGACTTCGGTGCCTCTATTTCTTTCATACGTGTGAACTGGAATTCCTAACGCTAGTAGATTGGCATGTTGGACATTTGTTAAAGTTTGAAGATTTGATACGACGGTTCTACGGATGAACGTATGTGGAATGTGCACTGCCTGCCTTGGAGGCATCTTTAGGACACGGACACATTACAATGATCGAAGAGTACTTCAGATAATGAGTAAAGAGAGTAAGAAGTAAAAGTAGAACTTCATTTTTCGTTTTATTTCCCGATATCATATAACAAATCATGAGTTTAGAATTCAATGGCTACCAGGATATTTTCATAATATTTTACAAAAGAATAGGCATTTAGGCAATGCAATTCAATGCTACCATTTTGTAACCAATTTCAAGTAGAAAAAGTAGGCACTGATATTGTTTTATCTAAAATTCCTGAGCACGACCCACGGAAAAGAATAAAATGAATGCACATGATGATGTTGATGTTTTGTTTAAAAAATTTAGCATTTCACTACCTTTGGACCTTTTGTTTGGCCGTTCAATGCCTTTGCTTGAATGCAATATTTTATATCATTTTGAGCTTTTGAGAGTTTTAGAAAGAAACAAAGAGAAGCATATTATAGCAGCGGCAGCGACGGCATGGCAGATGTTGGTGGGTCAAGCGCAAACTTCGTTCCAAAGTCCAACTTGTGCCTTTCACATCGGTTCTAAAGTCCACATGGCAATGGCAAAAAGAAAACCAGACAGACAGGGACGCTAAACGATAAGCTGTATCCACCTAACCTCATACACACATGCGTAACAATAAATTTTCATGATATAATGCAATACTATGATCAAAATCCAAATAAATCGTCTGCATTAAGGTGAAATTACGATATAAAGCAATTTCATGATACATGATCTTTGATCTTTTATAAGTAAAATGAGAGCTAACATTGTTTGCGTATAATATATTTATTTACAAGTGTCAGTTTTATGTCGCGGTCGCGTGTTTATTTCATGTACCATTTTATATTGTCCACTAAAAAACCATACCAGGAGGAGGACAAAACCGCAGCTACGCATCAATTTACATACAACACTTTGTCTATTTTCGTAACATATCGATATAGAGATCGCAGCGGTTGGAATATTAACGACATATGAATAAACTGCACTGAACAAAGATGTTTAAGTTGAATTAACTGAAATGTAATGTAAGTTGTGCCCAATATCTTTAACTTTTGGATTCTCAATTCGCCCCTTTTCATTTATATTGGTTGAAGGTATTTCATTCATGCATGGTTGTTTTGGGTGGGTATTGGGTATGTTTTGTGTATATAGTTTCATTTCGTATACATATGAATTTAATTATAGTCATCTTCCATTTTTTCCAGTAAAAAATGTTCATTATGCTCGCCAACTTTGACAGGGCATGTATGCGATTTGTACTGAGAAACTGAAGATCCACAAAAGATGGAATTTGGACCCACCAAATCAAACAACTCTCAGTTCCGTACTAGTTATCATACCATACTATCCATTAATTAGCAAATGCTCTTAATCAAATTATGTATGCATACATCTTTTCATGAAGAGCAGGGTTGTATCAATGTAGGTCGGGTGACGATAGTATTGATATCAAAAATAGTTTTAAGGCTGGCTGGCATATTGGAATTTGGAAGTTATTGATTTGATTCAAAATATTTTAGGTGCAATTTCTTAGTATTTTTGCTCATTGAAAAATACGGTTGTATAGCTTTGAGCTTGTTCTTGTACATTCAAATACCCATATATGAAGTTTGCGCAAAGCAATCAATATGTTCGTCTTTATTGCTGGACAAGGAAAATTATAACCTATTTCAACCAGCTAGTTTAACTAATAAACATTTAGAAAATTATGATATGATTACTCACGCAAAAGCATACCTGTTTAACGCAGACATAACTTTTTCAGACGCAAATTGAATAGAACCTAACGGAAATTCCGTTTTTATTTCAAGAAAAAGTAATTTTCAATTCGTTGCACTATTACATTACGTACTTGTCTTCCTTGCGCATAAATAATACTCCTGATATGCAGCAGTCGTTTCATAAATTATCTTACATCACTAAAGCCAAAGGTTTATTGCCAAATTTTGATCTTTTAATGCTATAACTTGAAGCTCATGTTGCAGAAACAAACATTACTAATAAACTCACAATGAATCATGGACTAAATTCTGCTGGATTTTGCTCACTACTAAACGAAGTTGATGATGATGATGATATGATTGAATCAAAAGGAAGCAGACTTTGAACTTATATGGCAATATAATATGATGATGATTAAATTTATAACTGACGATCTGTCTCTATAATATTGTTGTGCATTCTATTTTATGTCCATCTACATAAATTATAATTTTGTAACGCGATACAATTCATTAAAACACGAGACTCAACTACAGCCAATAATTTTTCAGCGTTAAATCCACAAAGTTTCTATATTTAAATCGGTTACGCAACTCCTCCTAAATGCGTTTTACTAAATTGACAAAGAAAACATAAAGTTGACGCCTCTCTCGTGTGCTTGTGCCACCGAGATTCAATCCACAGTAAAAATATAACTTTATACCTAAAACATTGCATAATTAAGATAAAAATCAAAACAAACAGTGTCATTTTTTCATCGCCACACTTTAGAGTGCATATCGCACACCCTCTTCCTCATCAACAACACTTCATGGACTGGATATCACCATACTACCGCATACAACATAGTCTTCATAAGATAACCCTTTTCTCTGCAAATTCAGCACAATTCATTTTCTACAAAATGAAACACCTCCTTCCAATCATCCTCATCATCATAATATTATTCATTACACAGTAGCCATTAACTTTTGCCATCATCATCATTTGTAGGTAGGCATGTACTTACTTGCACATTGCTGCTGAGAATGGGAAGGCAAGAAGAGTCTAAATTATCTAAACTGTTTGGGTTCAGGGGTAAAAGTACAACTTCTCACTCAATCGTTTATTGCGATCAAAAAGGGAAAGATTTTCTCACATTCATCATCGTCATCATTGCCAACACACAAAAATGTGCTCATTTC
Organism: Entomobrya multifasciata; assembly: GCA_034693345.1. Lineage (NCBI taxonomy): Eukaryota > Metazoa > Arthropoda > Collembola > Entomobryomorpha > Entomobryidae > Entomobrya > Entomobrya multifasciata. Next base: position 15,563 of record JAQFXM010003675.1, read on the forward strand.
TCTCTTTCTTCCTCCTCTTATTAAATTATATTGCTACTCAAATCCATTAGTTAGCAACTAAAGAATTCAAGGCAGATGAGGATCAGAAATCACAATGAGAGAGGGGCAATGAGCATCATCATCAAAGCCAAGTCAGGGTACAAAGTCCAGCCATCCCATCAACCAAAACATAACAAACAGACATGCTTTTAAACTGGAAACTGGTAGACTAACCAAACCAAAACAAGTTATATACCGACCGATCAAAACAAACAGGCTTAAGCATTTTACTGTATATAATCTTCAATGAAATATAACAAGCACACAAAAAGATAAGCAGAAAAAGTAACAACTTTGCTCAAAAGTTCAATTTACAATTGAACATTTTTCTATTCTGAAAAAAATGATGCCTTGCACACATTTTTTTAACTACTTATTAAAATACAAAGTGCAATGTGCAGTCAGTTAACGCTGGTTTGCGTTAAAATATACTTGTAACAAAATTTGGTTTATTTTTACATGCAATTTTCCGGCTATTTCTGACAATTGGGCTGCGGTTGGCTCGACTGGGGTGTTATGCAAGTAAAGACGCACATCAGCTCGTAAACAATAATTAGTCATAGTCATGATTTTCTGTGAAGAATATGAGCTATACCTTTTTAAAGAACACCTGCAGATTAATAATAAGACATTTTTTCCTTGCTGCTGCGTCAATGCATCAAAAAATAGGACTTAAATTGTTCCTTTTTAAATAAAGCGTGAATAACAAAAACAAATGCAAATTTTATCCTGCACGTCCTTGTTTTGAATTTGTCAGTAATACTTCAATACTTCTACTAACAGCAGTATCGATCATCATTATCATCATAAGTAAAGCTGTAATTTCTACTTCAACTAAAAATACATAATACACTGCGACTGCACTCATGCACACGGCACGGCATATACCATACTCATAAATTCTATATGGGTAATCGGATTTACTTAAAATTATCGGAGTTTCCATTTTTTAGCTTTTTCTATTCAGTCGGGTCACATACCTATGCATCTTTTTATCGCCTTATTTGACGAACTATATAAATAGTATTTTCATGCACTTTGGGCTATGAATGAAGTCCGGTCCGATGACGGTGTTACCGTGTTTGCTTAGCATGTCTATAATTACCAAAAAAATGGTTTATTGGTATGATAATGGTATTGATGATCCTTGTACTATGCATGCGTAAGTTTATGCACTTAAATTTAACATATCTCTTTCGTAAATGCACTACTACTACAATACAAAAGACCCATGGATGGACTCTCTAAGGTTTGTTTGGTAAATGAATGCTGCTGCAGGAAAAAAAGACTTTGTTCTTTCATCGTCATTACTTCTCTTCATTGATATTTTTCTATATGGCTTGTAGGACTACGGCATATAACGATAAATGGTAAAAGCATATATTGCATTGGTTAGAATATTGGTGCGCTGGTACATAGGTCATAGCCAACCTTTTTTGTACATAATTTTGTATTTAGAAGTAAATGCTGTAGAGTTTGGGCTTTTCACTTCATTCAATATAGTTTACGTCAAGACGCATTTATTAGGTGGTTTACAAACAGTTTTTCCATCATATTTATTTGAGAATTTGAAGGAGCAACATAAAATGTGCAACAGGAGGAAAACGTCTCACCAACAAAGCATCCACCACCTGACTATATGTCACATATTACCAGCAAGGTGACTGTAGATCTAAGAGAAGGAAGGAAGGAAGAAAGGGAACATCACGATATTTTCTAGAAACCAAAAGTTTTTAGAAGAAAGCATCAAAGGTTACTTCTTTATTGAGGAAAACCTGGAGAAAAACAAACCGAAAGTGTGTTTTGACTTGGCCGGCTGCGGAACAATAGGTGACCTGGATATTTTTTGGAGAAGGTGAAGATCACTCTAGTTTTGGGAATTATTTGGACTCTGGAAACGAAAGTGTAAAGACATAACCTTTACCTCTCTTTGTGACCTAAATTAAACAGGTAAAAAACAGCAAAAAACACGTTTTCATACAAAGCATGTTGCATATTGCCCTCTTGGTTTGGCATCAATTAATGTGAAGTAATTCATGGTCGAGTTCTCACAATCAAATTTTAATTTTCTTTCAAAGGAAACATTTTGTGACCAGATTAACATTTAATCAAAATGGCTGACTTATCCATTGCAAAACGATTCGAACAACTTCCAGTTCCAGTGAAACTTTTGACTGCAGGCAGTGCTGCTTGTTTTGCAGACTTTGCATCCTTCCCACTGGACACTGCTAAAGTGCGGCTACAGGTGAGAAACAAAATTATCTTATTAGCAGACATTCAATTAAATTAAGCTTGGACTTTCCACCTTATTCATTGACATGCGCGCAACCTCGATGTGAATCGATTATTGTTGACCTATTAGATCAAAGTTAGAGTTCATTCATTCACTTTAGCATCTTACGCAATACTCTACTATTAGCTCATCATTATCATGAATTGAAAAAAGATTGATTTAGGAAAATTGGAAGCTGGACATTTGCATGAAGAGATACCAAATCAAGTGCATAAATAGGGGCAATTCGAGTTTTTATCATAAACTTCTTATTTTTGTCCGAAGTGGGTAAAGACCAAACTAGTTTGGCATGCTACAACTGCACTTCTATGTAATTAGTTTGTATAAATGTTGCCTAATACAGGAGTGTTGCATGCACAACATATTATGCTGTATGCCAGAGTTTAAAACGACGCAGTTATAGGTACGTAAATCATTAAAATGGAAGAGTGTATTTCCCATTGTTATAATCATTCACTACATAACATTACAGTTTTAGAACAACAACGCAATAAACCACAAATCGAAATTAGCTCTTCTGTTTTCAGAGTATTAACAACTACATAATATAGCACCAAAACAGTTCAAATGTCTCAACTCAATATTATGAATCGTAACAAAAAGAACGTTTTTATTTCATAAATCTTAAGAAAACTTGGAAAATGCCATTATCAAATACAATTGATAATTCCTATCACCAGCAGAAATGTTGGTTTACTGATAGTTTGAAGTAGGGTGCGGTTCATAATGTAGTCTGCCTCTTCTTTTGTTGTTTTTATTTACGGGGTTGCGGTTGATGATGGTTTGTTTAGATGCTTTGTTTAGTTTAGAGCTTTTCCAGAAATGATAAGTTGCTTTGCGTCTTCAGAGAGATAACATGATTAGCAGCGATAAGAAGTCGTTCGCGAGTTTATTGGATCAGAGTACTCTTTAGTGAAATATAGGTGACATGGATCATTTTCTGTAATTAAATCATCTAGCTAATCTAGCATGTAAATTTAGAAGTGTCGACAGAACACATTGAAATTATCGACATTGATCTGTTTTCCTGGACAGTTTTCCTGGACAGAGAGGTTGCGTGTCCGTGTGATACAAAATACAAACAAACGGAATGAGAAACCATTTTTTTAAAGCAGGAATGAAATAGCTTATTATTATGTTTGTGTGGAACATGGAATGCATTCATGCCTCGATAGGAACTGCATTGACTTTGCTGAAGGTACCTTTAGGAAAATGATGATGGGCAGAAAAATAGGATTAAAATTACATGATAGTTATACGACTGCATTGCCTATTGAGTCAAGGTTGCCTTTTTCCTTTTCTTGTTTAGTTTGTTACCAAATTACTACAAAATTTGGTCACGGTCATGGGCAAAACAGATATTTCCAGTTTATACTACAAATGCGTTGTTCGTAACGCGATGAAGAAGTATAATTTTTGTCTCTTTTTAACATATTTTGTCTTCGATATTTTATTCAAATGAGTACCTTTTGTGTGATTTACTAGAAT
>JAQFXM010003676.1:0-19381 GCA_034693345.1 Entomobrya multifasciata
ACTTTACTTCTCTTTTTGCTTGCATGCCGACAAGGCAGCTCTTTGTAACTTGTAACTTTGTGTGACTTGATTCTTTTCTTTACTCAACACAGAAAATCAGTTAATTGTGCTTGAGTCATTAAATTCACTTATTTGACCATTTGAAACTAAATTACTTGTGTTTTTCATTATTTATTTCTACAGTGCATAAATTGAACAATCATCATTTTGTGCATACATGTGTCGGTCAATTGAACAGTTATCAGTTTCCACACACATTTAATCATTTTTCATCAATTAAATAATTCAGAGTCGCTCTCATTAAAAGCGTGGTCCTTCGTACATTTTGAATCATATAAACTAATCACACCACAAACACAATTAAAACGATTTATTTCATGATTTGTTTAGATAGAATTCAATAATATTACACCATGTGTTACTTCTCCTTCTCGTGTGTATTCATGGGACTACTACGGTTGTCCTTGGAATGAAATCGCTTGTGGCAGTAAGTACACTCGTAATGTTTGATTTCAACGTGCAACAATTTATGTTTTTTCAAGTTGCCAATTTGGGAAAACGATATACTACAAAGTTCACATTTATGTGGTTTGTATCCAGAATGAGTTCTTTCGTGTACTATAAAATGTATGCGTAATTTGAAGCTCTTGTCACATTTTTGGCAAGAATGTGGAGCTTCTCTAGTATGAAAACGGTAACATGAAAACAAGTCATGTTTTTTCGCAGTAAATTTGTCACAGAAGAGGAGCTGTAACTGTCGTATGCCGAGATATGTGTTGATATGAGATTTAAGTCACTGCTACTCAAACAAACTTTTACTCAATGTGGACACTTGTAAATGTTTATACTCATTTTAAGGTTTATATCAAATAATTACTTTAGGCAAATTTAACTACGTGTCTCTCAAAACTTTCCTCGATATTTACAAGGGAGTAAATTATCAACATACATTTGGTTATGTAAAAAATGAGAAATATAAAAACGTATGCACATATGTGTTATGCACCGAAATTCAATTCTCAATTTGCTGTAAGGGCAAAATAGTTTTGTACACAGACCACAGTTTGAAAGAAAAACATGTTTGTATGGTTTGATTTTTCACCTTGTGGTCATTGGTCACTACTTGTGTCGTATTACATTCCCATTTTAATTTATTATATTTTGAATGATAGAAACAAAAATAAATAAATTTACCTAGTTTGACAGCAATACCGGTAATTTAAGTGAAATTAATGTTCTTTTAGGTAAAGTAGTTGGCATGCACATTACAAATGAAGGTTTTAGATATTATTATGCACGCAAACTTTTATTACTAATATATGCAGGATGCAGCACACACTTCTCTACAAGTGTAAGTATAACTCGTTACATTGCAAGCACTTTAGGAAGAACGTGTACATGCACAGGGTAAAAACTCAAAACATTTCAACAGAAATTTTTCTGCTTCTCTGGTTTATAAGTACGACTTCTGATGTCAAGCTGAAATGTCTTTTGTGAGTACGAAAAACATACTTTGCATGGAATACATACTATTATACATGCATAAACTGTATATAGTGCAATGCCTACGCATAGTATCCTTACACCAAAAATATTTTCTTTAAGTCCCTCGCATCGCATGCACACCGGGGTAGTGGAGAAAAACATCTGTTGAACTATACTCTTTTAATACCATCCGTGCTGTTTATTATATACCACTATCAAGTTCTGCTCAAAAACCTTAAGGCAGACTACTAGTACTGCGTATTTTAATATTGTTTACTTAAAATTTATTGAATATTTGGACGTGCACTGAATAAAGACAAAAGTGGGCAAGAAACATAAAAATCAAGTTTTTGTTTTGAACCTTTTCATTTTGTTTTTAAAACGGCATAACCTAATTTTTTCTAAAAACAGCATATAAGAAAAATTGTGTCTATTAAAACCGTGAATGAAGTTTAATTAATCTAAATTAAGTATCATTGAAATTCAAGAAACAAATGAGCTGTTAAAGGAACTTATAATAATATTTCAAGCCTAAAATCTACCAGAAAAAGGACTACATACAATTTGTAAGTATTTGAGCCAATATGTGATCAACAGTGAATTCGTGAAATAACGAGCTGTGCTGCAACAAAACAAAAGCATTTGGTATTTAATTGGCATCAAATACTATTTTTCTGCATCGAGAAATTTTATGCAGTGCTCTAACCACAATTCGTTTGTGATATTACAATCAATGTGAAAAACAATTGTTTATATCAATTTCTATTTGTCGCTCAGCCTTACTACTGTTTTACTTAACTTACTAATTTTTTCGATATACTTTGCATAACCGTTTAAGTTTGTAAGAAATAAACAATTTAGGAAAACTTAATATCCCGTCAAATTTAAAATGAATAAGAATAAATTCAAATGTTCCTACTGCGGACTTGTATGCGGTTGTCGCAGTAGCTTGAGCATTCATCTAAACCGACACCTTGGTATCAAACCGTTTGAATGTGTTTTCTGCAGTGCAACTTTCGCTGTAAAACACGAACTTTTTGAGCATATATTGATGCATGTCAAAGAAAGATCTTTGTCATGCTACTTGTGTGATAAAATGTTTCCCAAACACAGCAGAGTACTGACACACATCAGAAGCCATACAGGAGAAAAACCATACAAATGTAACACATGTAGTAAATCTTTCTCTAGTAAAAGCGATTTGGCAACTCACACTAAGTTTCACACTGGAATAAAGACCAATCAATGCAACCTCTGCGACCAGAGTTTTGTACAAAAGACACACCTGGAACGTCACATGATAAAACACACCGGGATTTCAAAATTTCAATGCACGTTTTGTGAAAAGGCTTTGCCATCAAATGCAATTTTGGAATCTCATATCCTTAGCCATATTGGGGAGAAGCCTTTTCGCTGCAAAATTTGTGCACTTGCTTTTGCCCAGAAATGTGGCCTTTATAGGCATGAAAATACACACAGTGGTATTGCCCGTTTTCAATGTGAAGTTTGTTCCAAAATGTTTACGAGAAAAGATGCCTTAAAGCATCATATGCTGATACATGCTGGACTAAAACCACATCGCTGTGACCAGTGTGGAAAAGAATTTAGACAAAAATGTGCGCTGTCAACCCATCAGCGTCGTCATCTTCAAATTAAAAATTATAAATGTGTTATATGTAAGCGAGAATTCGTTGATGAATATAGTTTAGTGCAACATACAAGGCAACACACAGGCGAACGGCCGTTTAAGTGTGGAAAATGTAACACAACTTTTACGAATCAGGGAAGCTTGTATTCTCACAAGTGTAATAACTAAATAGTATTAGGGTTCTTTATCAGTATATTTACTTTATTATATATATATATAATATAGTACTTCTTACTCCAGTACTTATATTGTTTTCAAGTTCCGTGATTGAAAGAAGTAGCTTGGTTAAAACTTCAAGTTCAGTCTAGTCCCACCTGTCTACATCGACACGTACAATTGAGATTTGAAATCATTTTTTTTAAAGCTTGTCAAAATAGGCATGTGGGACTAGACTGAAGTTCATATTATTAACTAGTTTTTGCGTGAATTGGTTTAAAAAATTCGCAGTTTTATTAAGTTGCCTTACTTCAAATATGTTACTTAACTTCTAACCCAAAGATCTTGGGCACTGGTAGTATATAAAATTTGATCGTTTTTAATATTATAAAACTTGTCCAATTTAAACGATTTATTTAATTATTTGTTTAGAGAGAAGTAAATAATATTATACCAAGCGTTAGTTGATTGTTGAAATTGGTTTGTAAATGAAAAACTTTAAATGTAGTTTATAGAGTTACCTTTAAATTACTTTTCAATTATGATCAATTCTTTTAGTAAAATTTACATAATAGTATGTATTTTTAAGTTATTTAAAAATAGTTACCAAGAAAACATTTTCCATAAATTTAATTAAAAATTAAAGTTGTATGTGTGGTAAATAGTTTGATTTATTTTGGGTTTTTTTAAAATGAAATTGTTATTTGCCTCTAGTTAGCCGAAATAAAAGTGAAGTGACATAATAATATACTCGATACAATAAGTAATTTCACATAGACGCACTATTCCATTTTTGCAAATTGCTATCGCAAATGTTCAAAAACTAAAACAGGAAGTAGAACTCAAAAATTCATAAATTTTGGTTTTTCCTTCTGACACAAAAGAAGGTGCCAAATCATTCACAAATATTTAATTCTACAATGTCCAAAACGTATATCAAATAGGCTTTCTCTTAAACAATTCAAAAAATTTATTTTTCACAATAGAGAAGCTGAATCGATATCCATCACAATTAATTAGACTGACCCACCTATCTTAAATGCTTCTTTTACGCTGACAAAAAACAGTTAGTGGGTTTTATTGTAAATGTATCTTGATGTGAACATTTAGCCTTTTCAATATAGTAAGAAGAAATTGTAACAGGGGTTTACTTCAGGTGTTTTTTGATGTGCGAATTTAAATTACTCCTTTGTGCATACGCAATATGGCAATACTTGCATTGAAAAGGTTTTTCTCCAGTATGGCTCCTCATATGATTGGCTAAAGTATGGCTGTTGGTAAATCTCTTTTCGCAGACATTGCACTTGTAATTCCTGATCTTTAGGTGAACTCCATTCCGGTGTCTGGTTAAGTATCCCTGCGAAGCAAACGTTTCTACGCACATGTCACATGAGAACGGTTTATTTCCACTGTGAGTAGCCATATGCTGTTTTAAGCCATATTTATTTACATAATGCTTCTCGCACAAAGTACACTTGAATATTTTGGTCGGATTGTGTCTGTTTTTGTGCCTACTTAAACTCCTTTTTGTAGCAAATGTCTTGTTACAAATATTGCACTGATGAGACCTTTCTCCAGTACGTGAAGCAAGATGGTCTGACATCGAATCCTTACTCGATAAAAATTTGCCACACAAGTAACATTGAAAAGGAGTCTACTTTTTGTGTGTATTCATGTGACTATTACAGTTATACTTGGAATGAAATCTTTTTTGACAGTAAGTACACTCGTAATGTTTGATTTCACCGTGCAACAATTTGTGTTTTTTCAAGTTGCCAATTTGGGAAAAGTATTTACTACAAAGTTCACATTTATGAGGTTTGTATCCAGAATGAGTTCTTTCGTGTACTGTAAGGTGTCCGAATAATTTAAAACTTTTGCCACATTTTTCGCAAGCATATGGAGCTTCTTGAATATGACAACGGTAATGTGAAAGCAAGTCGTGTTTTTTTGCAATAAACTTTTCACAGAAAAGGCACTGGAATGGTCGTATGCCGAGATGTGTGTTGATGTGGGATTTTAAGTTACTGCTACTCCCACACACTTTCTCACAGTGCGGACACTTGTAACTTTTTCTGCCCATGTCAATTATTCAATATGCGCTAATTGAGCTACATGCCACTTAAACATTTCTTCGATATTCGGGCACATTTGCGAATGAGTGAACAGATTAGCATAAACTCACTAAAAGGTATACCTGTGTTATGAACTAAAACTCAAGATTTTCTGTATGGTCACGACAATTATGTAAATAGAACACAGTTCCATAGAAAACACCTGTTGGGATGCTTTGTTTTTTCTCCTTGAGGTTACCGATCACCATTTGTGTCGTAGTACATTCCCGTTATAAATTTACTCAATTCTGTGATAAAATTAAAAAGTTTATTGATTTCCAAAGTTTGATAACAATATTGATAGTATATGTGAAAGTATTATTCGTTAAGTTAAAGGGTAAATGGAATAAAGTAATGGTAACGTCTTAAAAACGGAACTTCTCGATATTAAGAAATGTTATACACACATTTTCATTCATGTGTAGGATGTAGCATACTCGAATCTACATAAGCATAACGTGGTATTGTACATACTAAAGGAAGAGCATGCGCATACATAGGGTTAAAAAAATCAAAACATTTCATCAGGTGTTTTTCTGCTTCTCTGTTTCATAAGCACGACTTTTGATGTCAAGCAGAATTTTTTTGTGAGCACAAAATGCATACATTGCGTGGAATGCATACTTTTATACATTTAGGAGTAAAGAGCTGACATTGGTTTTAAATTTTATCTTTTAAATCGGCATAGAAGTTCATGGATATATCATGTATTTTTATCATGTATCAAGTTAATTTTTCCAATATTTGTTTTCTGCTGATGAATTTTTTTTGCATAATTGAACAAAGTTAATGTCCCTGCAAAGAAAACAAGATTTTGTCGTCAAAGTGGCAGTTGAGTCATCTTTAATTTTTTTACCAAAATAAATTATTTTAATTTAAGTCAAAAAATGGACTACAAAAAACTCCAAAATCATTCGTGCATATTTTGTTTTAAAGCTTTATGCAACAAATCCGGTTTATTTCGTCATTACCTTTTTCACATTGACGAAAGACCTGTTAATTGTAGTTTATGTGATAAAGCAGTCCGTGATAACAGTGACTTAAAACAGCATGTGTTAACCCATAAATACAAGAACAAAAACCGTTTTCAATGCAGAAAGTGTCAGAAGACATTTAAGCAAACGAGAGGGATCTTAAAACATCTTTGTGGTCTAAAGAAGAAAATGAAAGTTGAAACGGCGAAAACAGTGAACAATAAACCTGAGAAGAAAATGAAGCAGTGTAAAATTTGTGAAAAATTCATCAAAGGCTCTATTGAACTTGAAAGGCATATACGATCTCATACTGGAGAAACACCGTATCAATGTGATGTGTGTCATAAGCAATTCAAAAGAAACGGTACCCTGAAAGTTCATCAACAAACCCATCTTTCAAATCCAGTCAAATCATTCACTTGTGAGTTTTGTGGGGATTCCTTTGTCCGAAAAGATGTTTTGAAGAGTCATATGGTGGTCCATGCAAACATTAAACCTTATCAGTGTGACCAATGCAGAAAATCATACTCACAGCTCTCAGGGTTGAAATCACATCAAAAAGCGGTTCATCAGCTGATTAAAGATCACGAGTGCAAGATATGTGGGAAACGTTTTTGTTTTTATGGAAATTTAGTAAGCCATATGAGAACTCATACGAAAGAGACTCCGTTTAAATGTGAAATATGTTTAAGATCATTTGCACATCAAAAAGATTTTAAAACGCACAGGCTTAATCATATTGGTTAAAATTACATGTCGGTTCGGTCAAACCGTCCTTTAGTTTCGGTTTCAACGTACAAACTGAAGCAACTAATTTTTAAGACCACAAATGTACTCAGTGTTTCTTGATTCAAATGTTAAACTAATCCAGGCGATATGTTCGAAGCCGCCTATTAGGACATTTACTTAGACTGTATGAAAGCAAATATTCAAAACAGCATCGGTATTGTGGGAGGTCTTCAGACACTGATTATTTTTCGTGTCAATTGATGTGAAAGTTCGCCAGCAAAAGTGCACCGATACAATCTACATGTTAAACAACGAGCAAAATAATGGGTATTTTTTAAAGTGCTATTCATATAAAACGAAAGCAAAGATTATTTCAGATAATTAAAATATGTGTATGATAAAATATTCTTAATAAAAATTATTTCAAAAGATTTATTGAATCGTTTGAAATTATTCCAATAAATATTTTTCGTTTTGTTGTTTAATGTTAATTCTGAATTATTCTAGTTTGCATAGCACTATTATGTTAAATTTCAATTGTTCACATACTTATAAATACTTATAGTCCAACTAGTTTTTAATTCAAGGCTTTGTACAATTCAAGTCTTCAAATCATCACTACTTCTGTTAAAATTTTGAAGAAGTAAATTAATGTATACCGATTTATTTTATTTGAAATAAAAGAAGGCAACTTATCAATTAATCTGGATAGATAAATTTTTAAACACACATTATGTGATTACCTTGTATATTTAGGACGCAAATTAATACCTAATAAAGTTTGTTTTGCATTTTTTCTATTATCTTAAGTTTATTTCAAGTTCCAATTCAGTAAATGTTCAACACATTAATATTTAAATTTTATACATTAAGATGTCCGTTCACCTGTTAACGTCTTTACATGTAAACAATCAAATTATCACTCGTTTTGACGCAGTCACAGTTTATTTGAAAACAGCAAAAGAACTAATCCATATTACATGATAAATTTACCAAATCAGATTTTCTAACCACTTGAACGTAAACACAATCAACGGTAATTTATCCAATCGGAAGTGATTTTTCGCATACTCATTACAAATTTGATTTCATTGTTATTGCGAGGCATAGGGCAAAACTATGTGTTTCTCTTTAGATGAGTATATCTGTGACGCTTCAACACTTCTTCATATTGAAACGACTTGAAACAACTCTCACATTTAAACGGCTTTTCTCCTGTATGAATTCTCAAGTGCTGATAGAGAATCTTTTGGTTGGCGAATCCTTTTCCACATAATTCACAAACCTTATCTCTTATTTCAAGATGAGCAATTTTTTGGTGTCGCGTCACGTGTTCTTTCCTAGAATACTTCTTACCACATTGTCTACAACTATAAGGTTTGATTATGTTATGAACAGCAGTATGATCACTTAACCCAACGTAGCTGTCGAATATTTTGTCACACGTTTGACAGCAATGCTGTTCCGCAAATTTGTGAGTTTCTTCATGCTGCTTTAATTCAATTATTTTTGAAAACGATACGTCACACAAATAGGATAAATAAGGCTTTTCTTCTGTATGGTTCCGAAGATGGATATTAAGAGCACTTCTAGAAAATTAGAACTTATCACAGAAAATACACTGGAAACGCGAAGTAGTGCTGTGGATGTTCAAATGTACGTATAAATGTGCTCTTTGTGCGAATTTCCTGTTGCAATTTCCACATTTAAAAGGTTTTAGTCCAGTAGGAACTCTTTCGTGATTTTGTAGATAATCTTTCCTCGAAAAAGTTTTAGGACACATAGAGCACTTGTAAATTTTTTCTCCGGTGTGTGTTGCTAAATGAATTTTTTAAACGATTAAGTATGCAAATGTTTTATCACACAACTTGCAAAAGTATGGTCTTTCTTTAATATGTATTTGGTAATGAGTCGTTAAGCTCCACTCTCGAGAAAATGCTTGATTACAAAATAAGCACTCGTAAGGTTGAGTTTTAAGATGATTTGTTCGAAAATGTCTTTCCATATTGTACTTTGACATAAAAACATTTCCGCATGTTGAGCAAGTGGATCTTTTATTGACCATTTTAAAACAAAATAAACTTTTTTATATAATAGTAACCGTTTGATATCGTGTGAAATTGTCCTTGATTTTCGTAATATATTTAGCCGTTTGAATCAACATGTAACGCTGCCTCAAAGTCACTGAAAAAACACGAGGAAATTCTCAAAACGCTTTTCCTAATTTAGTTTGTAGGTACCTTTCAATTAAACTTTAGGACCATTATGACGATCTGGTATTGCGACTGCTTGTGTTCGTTCAAGAAGAGATCAGGTATTCTGTGGCATACCTCACTATACAATTTCTATAACAAATAGAAACTGCATCCATGGAGTGATGTAACAAAACAAAACAACAGGTGTTTTTCTCTGCTATGCTATGCTGCTGTTCGTACAGGTAGGAGCCGTGATCTTGAAAAGTACTCTTCGTTTTTAACTCACACACTACTTAAGTGCTTTAAACCAACAATACATTCTTTCTAACCTTTCACCTTTCATAAATAAGTGATGCGTCTTGCACTGTGTAAAGTAGTTCATGAAACTTAAAGTAAAATTGTTAATAATAAATTGTTAAAGTTGCATTGCAAAGTTGAGAAGTATTTCAAATGTGACACACATCAGAATGCATTTAATTTTGCAAGTCTGCTTCATTTCAAAGGACACCAAAAATAGTTGTTTCGGACAGTGATGCGATTTGACAATAAAAATACATTATTTTGTTAGGAATTTTTCACCGACTTCTCTTGTCTTAAATTATTACCATAAAAAAGCAAGAAAGGCTTTGAGCTGAGGTTAATTTTATGAATATGTCATTTACTTAGATCATTTTTGTTTAAAATCAATTTAACTAATAGACAATTGGTGAATGTGTATAAAGTGCTTAAAAGTTTAGCTTACACACATACATTTATACATTATTGTGAGTGTACCATAAGCAAACGAGTGAATATAACATATGATATGAACAATAACATGGGTAAGCTGAGATTGAAAACAGAAAACATATCAACAGATGGTTTGCTCTACTTCAAAAATGTTTGTGTGTGTAAATGTTTGTGATCTTGAATAGAAAACTTCGCTTGTTGGCGCAGAACAGTTTCACTTAACAAATTTTAATTAATTTTAGTTTTGTTCATTATTCAATAAAATTTTATATAATTAAGTAAATTATCTATGTTTTTGGGGTGTTTAGTAAATCACTAGTTTTTCAGTTTCGTGCAGTGAAAAAATATTCGATATACGCGAAATCTAATTTTATAGAAAATTCTTATAAGCAAAAAATAAATTTATGTTTACTAATGATAATTCTACATCAAAATTTGCTATAATAACTTGCCATTTCAAAATAATATTAGTGACAAAATGGGCCGTAATTTGCTCAAGGAACATGAGTGCATATTCTGCTACAAAATCTTTTCGAAAAAATTGAGCTTATTAAGACATTACCTTTGCCACATTAGAGAAAGACCTTTAAATTGTAAATTTTGTTGCACAACCTTCCGTTGTAGTTCTAATCTTACACGCCATATGACCAAATCCCATGGATATACAAACAAAAAGACATTTCAATGTAATTCTTGTGGCACGGCATATAACCGAAAAAGCCTCTTGGTGAAACATAAATGCCCTCAAGGGACCCAGATTAAATACAGAAGAGAAATAAAAATTAATCAGTGTAACATATGTGAAAAGTTTTTCAAAGGGACAACAGAATTAGCAAGACATATAAGATCTCATACTGGAGAAACACCGTATTCATGTAATGTATGTGGTAAGAAATTCAAGCGAAAAGGAACTCTAAAAGTTCATCAGCAAACTCATGATCTTAATCCCGTCAAACCGTTCAGTTGCAGTGCTTGTGATGCGTCGTTTGCCAGAAAAGATGTTGTGAAAGGTCACATGTCTGTGCATTCAATTAAAGTAAAAAGATTTCAGTGCGAAGATTGCGGGAAAATGTTTTCACAGGTGCCTGATTTGTTTACGCATCGGAAATTGGTTCATCAAATGATTAAAGATCACGAATGTAAACTTTGTGGAAAAAGATTTTGCTTAAAGAGTCAATTTGTATGCCACACTAGAGTGCATACGAAAGAGGAACCTTTTAAATGTGAAAAATGTTTACGAACATTTGCGTATCGGAACACACTTAAAACTCATAAGTGTGTGGCTGCGGGACCAAACGTCTAATCGTCTTGAAATTACATTTAAATTTTATCGTGAAAAGTTGTAGCTAATGGTAATATTTATGCATTGAATTATGTTAGTTTGATCTTAAAGCGAAAAAGTAATAATTGAGCTTTGTTTTGTTACAGTAAGTTTAAGTACATTTACAGATGTAAATTTTCAGTAGTATACAAATTGAATAGTATAATTTAATTACTTTTTAATTAACAGGCAAAATACCGGTTATGTAAAAAAACGTAGAAAACACTCAGGACGACTCTTTACCTAAAAATATGGTTATTTTTAGATGGCAATAAACCCACACGAAATACTTGATGTGAATCAGCTAAATTATAATTTTTTCATTATTTTATTAAGTTTTAGTTGATGTTGAATTATTGTTGGGTAAACTGTAGTTGCTATGCTAAAGTTCTGAAGTAAAGTTATACGGTAATTTTATTTAAATAGGGGTTGACAATTTAATGAACTATGATTTAAAAAGACATATTATTATTTTACCTAAAATATTATCCTAAAATGAAATGTGATTTTTGCAGCCCATAATATTATTTATTACATTGTAGTTATAGAAATTTGTACAATACACTATTGGATTAAATTCGGAAGCCTGAATTAAATTGTTGTTTCATAGTTATGTTATCAATACAATAAGTGATTTCTTACGGACGCACAATATATATATATATATATGTTTTGACAAAATACAAACGCAAATGTTCAAAACCTAAAACCGGAACTAGTAAATAATTTCATGAATTTTAGTCTCTCACCCCTCACATAAAAAATGGTACACAAACAAAATAATTTCATCACAATCATAACTTAAATCAATTGTTTACACAATAAATAAACCAAATCCATATGTTATATCATTTAAGATCGTTTTATTCTTAAATACAGCAGTTATATTGTTTGGTTTCATGCTTTTACAATTATATTTTTCGCCGAGAAATCCAGATATAGTATTAACAAAAATGTCAGCAATTGCAATCCAAATAATATGCGCACTCAATGGAACAGTTTCTCATACAAATTATGGTAACACCCCAATATAAAATGTGTTTATTACAATGACAACAAAACTGTTGGTGTATTTTATTTTATTTGAAATGTTTCTTAATGTGAGCATTTAAATTACTCTTTTGTGCATACGCAATAGGACAATGCTTGCATTGAAAAGGTTTTTCTCCAGTATGGCTCCTCATATGATTTGCTAATGTATGGCTGTTGGTAAATCTCTTTTCGCAAACATTGCACTTGTAATTCCTGATCTTTAGGTGAACTCCATTCCGGTGTCTGGTTAAGTATCCCTGCGAAGCAAACGTTTCAATGCACATGTCACATGAGAATGGTTTATTGCCACTGTGAGTAGCCATAATATAATGATTTAAGCCATATTTATTTACATATTGCTTCTCGCACAACGTACACTTGAATATTTTTGTCGGATTGTGTCTGTTTTTGTGCCTACGTAAACTCCTTTTTGTGGTAAATGTCTTGTTACAAATATTGCACTGATGAGACCTTTCTCCAGTATGCGAAGCAAGATGGTCTGACTTCGAATCCTTACTCGCTAAAAATTTTTTGCAAAAGTAACATTGAAAAGGAGTATCCTTTTTGTGTGTATTCATGTGACTATTACAGTTATACTTGGAATGAAATCTTTTTTGACAGTAAGTAAACTCGTAATGTTTGATTGCACCGTGCAACAATTTATGTTTTTTCAAGTTGCCAATTTGAGAAAACGATTTATTACAAAGTTCACATTTATGAGGTTTGTATTCCGAGTGAGTTTTTTCGTGCACTGTAAGGTGTATGCGTAATTTAAAGCTCTTGTCACATGTTTTGCAAGAATATGGAGCTTCTTTAATATGAACCCGGTAATGTGAAAACAAGTCGTGTTTTTTTGCAATAAACTTTTCACAGAAAAGGCACTGGAATGGTCGTATGCCGAGATGTGTGTTGATATGGGATTTCAAGTTACTGCTACTTCCACACACTTTTTTGCAATGCGGACACTGGTAATTTTTTCTGCTCATTGTGGGGTTGGTGTCGATTATTTAATATTTAAGAAATGAGTTTTATGTCACTCAACAATTTCTTCTATATTCAGGCACATTTACAATAGAGAAAAAATGTAATGTAATAAAATGTGAACAAAAAAGTACATCTGTTTTATACACCAAAGGTCTAGACTTGTCTTTAAGGTCATAATATTTATGTAAGCAAAACAGTTACAGAGAAAATAACACCTGTTTGTAACTTTTGTTTGTTCACCTTGTGCTGAGTGGTCACTACGTGTGTCGAACTACGTTCAACTTTTAATTTTTTTTATTTCGAGTGATAAAAGAGAAAGTTATGAGTTTCCAAAATTTAACAAGAATATTGTTAGCATAACAGTTAAAATATTATTGTTTAAGGTAATATTAATGTAATATAGCATAGTAATGTGTACGTACACATTATATGTACATTTACAAGTGTACATCAATAGTTAATCTCTATATTGAGTAATATGTAAGCATACTCCACTAAAACATGACATACATTAGTGGCGTATGCTTCACAGTAAATATATATTATTTGCTGTGATGCATAAGCTTTTCACTATGATTGTACTGACGATGAAATAGGGGGATTGTACTTTTGGCATAGCATGTATGGAAAGGAAAATCAAAGCAATGCAACAGGTGTTTTTCTGTGTTTTATGAGAACACCAAGGATTTGTGATGTTGAACAGAAGTTTTCTTTTGTAAATACAAAACACGTACATTGCTTGGAATACAAATTCTGTTACATTTTAGATTAAACATTTGACATTGGTTTTTAAACTTTTTTTTTATAAATAGGAACTAAATTGCATTTATATGAAATATAATTTTATTTGAGTCGCTTCACTTTTATAATGGTTCTGCCGACGTTCCTTCACTGCCCTGGTTTAACTGTGAAAATATGTTTCAAATGAATTTCAAAAATTAACGTGTTATCAAAGTATTCGTTGTTTTACCAAAAGTTAATTAAAATCCATAATTAGTGGACTTTCAGTGAAAAATGGACGGCACAAATTTTCCACATCGTTTGTGCCTATTCTGTGATAAAGTTTTTGGCAACAAATCCGGTTTATTTAATCATTACCTCTGTCACGTTGAAGAAAGACCTTTTAGTTGTAGTTTATGTGATGTAGCAGTCCGTAAAAACAGTGCTCTAAAAAAGCACATGTTAACACATAATCGCAAGGACCAAAAGCCCTTTCAGTGTAGTAAGTGTCATAAGATATTCATTCAGAAGAAAGTGTTCTTGAAACATCTTTGTAGTCAAGGGAAAAAAATGAAGCAGTGTAACATTTGTGAAAAATTCATTAAAGGAGCTATTGAACTTGGAAGACATATCCGATCTCATACTGGGGAAACACCGTATGAATGTGATGTTTGTCATAAGCGATTCAAAAGAAATGGTACTCTAAAAGTTCACCAACAAACTCATAATTCATATCCAATCAAATCATTCGTTTGTGAAATTTGTGGAGCTTCCTTTGTTCGGAAAGATGTGTTAAAGGGTCACATGTATGTACACGAAGAAAAAATAAAACAGTATCAGTGTGAAGATTGCGGGAAAATGTGTTCACAGCTGTCAGATTTGAGAACACATCGAAAAATGATTCATACACTGATTAAAAACCATAAATGCATGCTTTGTGAAAAAAGATTTTGCTTAAAAACGCAATTAACAATTCATATGCGAGTGCATACGAAAGAAAAACCGTTTAAATGTGAAACATGTTTGAAATCATTTCCATATCAAAGCACACTGAAAACTCACAAGTGTACGCAAACTGTTTGATACTACATATGACGTTTGTTTGGATTTTTTACTAAAATTTATATTTATTGTAAATCAGCGCTCTAATTGATGCAAAGTTGTAATGTGTAGTTTTGAAGTATAAAGTATAAAATGTTTCATTTAATCAATAAGCCAAAAATTTCTTTTATAATAAATAGTTTTTTAAAACTTTACTTAAACCGATTTTTAGTGTCGAATTGGCTTCAATTAAATTACAAGTTATTATCAAAGTATGCAATCAACGTCTTAACTTCGCGGGGTCACCTTGTCGTCATGACCTAGTTCAAACTGTTGACAAACACGAAACCAGGAATAAGTACACGTAGTTTAGAATTGTGCATCTGCAGCTGTATAAAGAGATACATAAAAAAGTAAATTCTACCGACACTAATATCTGACAATATTTTTTTATTCAATTACATGTATGTTTGGTATGCTAAAATGAATTGTTATTTTAAAATGAAAATATAAGTCACTCTCCAGAAACTTAAATTTTTCTCAAATAACATAATTTTTCTATTAGAAGCAATTAGTTTGTTATTTATGTGCATGAAAGTTAAATACATAAAGTAATTTATTGAGATCTGAAACAATGATAGAATAATTTCTCCTCAAGTTCAGTTGTAAAAATTAGAATTCTAAAGAATTAATGTATGGGTTCACAAATAACATTCCAATTATATAACCGTTTTATATGGGTGCGTATATTAAACGTTATGAACAAGAATAGTAAAAAGATAAATAAAAATGTTTCTATTTCACTTTTGTCATCAATGTTGACATTTTGAAAGGAAAATCAATACCGACTGATGTACTCATTTTTGCTACTCATTCATTCAGCATAAAGAGGCTACTTATGTTGATTTTTTTTGTCAAAATCTGCAAAAATTTTAAAACTGGTATTGAAAACATGAACACGGATAAAAGTAACACGTTAAGAGTGCCTAAATGTACGATAAGATAAATTGATGTATTTTGGAATAGTAATTTTGGATTGTTACATAATCGTTAGTAAATATTTAATTGTTATTATATTTGATTCAGTATTTGAAATAAATGAAGTAAATGGGTACTTAAGTCAAGTTTTATTTTTGCAATTCAGCATACCTTATTGAAATGAATGATATATTTTTTGTATATTTTTGGCACTTTAGCTTAGGCATATATTTTACAGGTCGCTTTTTCTGAGCTTCAAAATTGTATCAGCACGACTGACAGTAAAAAAAGGAAAAAGTTTTATTCGTACATTTATGACATTCCATAACTATTACACAAAATGAGTCATGAAATGATTTAACAGTACAATATGTTACCCTGCTTTTGGTTGAATATTAATGCTCAGCCACATAACATACAGAAGAAAGTCAAGTAAATAAAGATGTTGAAAGGGAAACCAGTTCTTGTTCATATTAAAACTAAATGAATGAAAGATCTTTAACGTCTCTGTGGTCGATTTTATTCAATAAACATTATTCTTTTCTCAACATACTGCTCCGTGTAAACATTTTTGCTTTTATTGTGCATACCATATGATCAAAGTATATTAAAAGTACACTATTAAAGTTTCTTATTCATATGTTACAATTTTGAAATCGTAAATTGTTGCTATTGGTTGCATATTACAACCGTTCACCTGGTACGTAAAGTAGTTTGCAACAAAATATTTTTCTCGAAATAACTTATATTTCTTTGTCTTTAATAACAACTATAATCACATTATTTGTTACAAAATATCATCAAATTTCTGGTGAAACGATTAAGTTGTGTCAAATTTTCTTACACTTAATTATTATATATTTTTATAAAGTGGATTTAAGCTTTATTGTTGGCAGTTAAACAAGTAAATTGAAGTGGCCCGCATTTAAGCCGGTTGGTAGCAGCATATTAGCGAAATATTAGCTGAAATTTAATTTTGTTGATATACCATGAATTAGTAAATTTCTTCGGATGACTGAGATGATAGAAAAACAATTACGATACTATTTAGTTTTGAAAAAAAACCAAACCCATATCTACCTTGTCAGTATTCCAACCCATTTTTTAAATGAACAGGAAAATTTACAAGTGTCCACACTGTGAAAAACTGTGCCGCTGCAGCTCTCTCTTAAAATCACATGTAAACACGCATCTTGGAATAAAACCATTTCAATGCCTCTTCTGTGATAAATTATGTGGTAGTAAATGCGATCTGTTTAGACACTACCGTACCCGCACAAAAGAGTCGCCGTATTCTTGCAAAAAAATGTGACAAGTGTTTCAAGATAAAAGGAGATCTTATAGTGCACGAAAGAGTTCACTCCGGGTCACAGCCTTATAAATGTGGCAATTGTGGTAAATCGTTCTCCCAAATCGCCAACCTTAACAAACACAAGATTATTCACGGTGACTTGAAGCCATACCAATGCACTAACTGTGACAAGCGGTTTTATTTAAAGGAAAACTGTGTAAGGCACATGAACACTCATAAAAAACAAACACCGTTTCAATGCAGTTTGTGCAAGAAATATTTAGCGAGTAAGAATTCAATGTCAGATCATCTTGCTTCACATACTGGAGAAAGGCCTCATCAATGCAATATTTGTTACAAGACATTTTCCACAATATGGGCCTTACGAAACCACAAAAACAGACACAACCCGACCAAAATATTCAAGTGTAATTTGTGTGACAAGACATACGCATTTAAACGCAGTTTAACAGAACATTTAACTGTTCACAGTGGCAACAAACCGTTTTCATGTGACAAGTGTGGACAAAAGTTTACGGCAAAAGGAAACTTGACTAGGCACCAGAAAGATACTCATTTGAAAATAAAGAACAACAAATGCAACGTTTGCGGAAATCAATTTGTCTGCAGCAACGCTTTAGCTAATCATATGAGAAGCCATACGGGAGAGAAGCCGTTTCAGTGTCAACTCTGTTCTCTGGCGTTTACGCAAAAGAGCAACCTCAACGCTCACAGAAAAAGACATCTGAAGTAAAACTAGGAATATTTTATTGTTTAAGAATTATTGAACCTTTTACAATATGTTACTACTAAGAAAGCTTATTGAGATAAGTAAAAACACTTTACAGTTTTAATTATGTATGCATACACTACTTAGTAGGATTTTTTTGATGTGTGCTTAAATTTAAATTATAATTTAAAACTTAAATCTAAGTTAGGTTAATATGAAACCAAGTAAATTTGAATTTTTAATATTTTTAAGCATTTTAATGTTAGTATTTTTATCAGCATAGCATGCTACACAAAAAGACTATTTGTTAAGTAGTCTTAAGATCTGTGTTCAAATTTATCTGAGTACAAGATAACTAATTTTGGCAAAATTTTACTTAAATATTGCAATCAAAAAACCTTTTAAAGCTATGAATTGCTTTCCAAATGCTTATCAAAATAGTTTGTTTTGATTAGTTACTTGACAGCTTTTGTTATAAATTGATTAAAATTACTAATTATATTGTTTTTGGGGAAAAGTACTTGGCAAATTTATTAATGGTCAATGGTATAACTAAGACCATAAATTTAAACCAACAAGTTGCATCTCTGCAAACAATCTTTATTTATATTTGTATGAGAAACATTCACAAAGTGTTGCATAAACTTTTCTAAGTTTCAAAAATTTAACGAAATATTCGTCTCTATCTATCCATCTAATTTAACACAGCCATACCTATTCTGATACTCAATAGAAAAGTCGTTTGCTAAAACGTGAAACTAAAGAAATCTATTTTTTAAATAAAATTTATCATTCATTAAAAATTATTTTTATGCATGATGAGGATGACGGTGAATTGTCAACAGTGAAAAGTCATTTACGACTTTTTACACAAAACTAAAAAATCGACATTTCGAAATCGACATACAATAAAATGCACGTTTGTGGTTGTTTCAAGGATAACAGTGTTTCATTCACACTCAACTTACATTTAACCTGTCTCAAATAATGTATTTTTTATAATTTTAATATGTTGGTGACGTCAACTAATATGGGAAACACTGAAACAAAATACTACGTGAGTAATAGTGTGTCGTAGTCTGGTTTATAATTGAGGACATGAGTGCAAGAACGACGGTTCCATTCGTTGTCAAGCAAGAATTTTTAAATATTTAACACGATATATTAAATCAGCATTAAAATTAGATCAGTTATTGGATCATTTATATTATCTCAGACAGACAAACTTTGATTATCGTAGTTAGTAGTTAAAAA
>JAQFXM010003677.1:0-19381 GCA_034693345.1 Entomobrya multifasciata
AGTAAACCATGAGTGACAAGCATACGATACTAACGATACTGCATGACAATGTCAACTGCTCTTCAATTCCTCGAAATCAGAATGGAACTATGGAACATCCTTTTCAAACGCACTCAAGTCATACGAAATACGAACCGATTGCTTTCATTTCACTTTGCTGTCCGTCAATGAGTAAGTCTTGAAAACCATTTCACCTTTTCCATTTTCACTCCTAAGTTCCAGACTTCACTGACGTATGATTTTCCAGGAATCTAAAAATGAGCTGCACATGACTTTTCATAGCATTGGTAAACAGTTTGGGGCATCTTGAACTTGAATTTAGCATGATAAAATCGATAAATCGAACGTGTACGAGACATATTTACTATACAAGACAAACAACCAATTGGTTAGACAAAATGTACTGATTTTATCGTTTACATTAATTTAATATAAATAGTGGTTGGGCAGTGCAAGCGAAACAAGATTTAGAGAAATTCCCTTTTTTAGATTGAGATTTTAGTGTCTCAACGATTCCGCCCCCTCAATATTCTAATTTTATGCTGCATGAATATTACAGGCTTACGGTGGTAGTTACCTCGCATTTCTGACGTTGATACGTTTTGGCTTTAGCATCTCACATCTTATCTTACGGAAAATACAATCTTTAAATTTTCCCCGAAATAAAAAAATAACATGAAGATCAAACAGTAAACCAAAATCTTTGATGGAGATCTGTTCAGAAATTCTGACTTTTAATTAAGTAACTGGGTCACAGTTGTACCCTTGATTTAAATCTTATAATTTTTCTTTAAAGTACCATCATTAATCATTACTTGAAAATTTCAAAGCTAGAAATAACTTCTGAAGAATTTTAAAAGAAATTGTGCAATTTCTCTTTGTAAAATAGCTATACAGGAGGAAAAGTCGGTACAAAAAACAAAATGCAATACGGAAAAGAACAAACCAAGGACTCCTTGTCTCCAAGATATTCCTTGAAATCTTGAAATTCAATCCGTATTTTTCAAGTATATTTTGCTACTTCCTTATATTTATGGGACTAGATTTTGAAATGACAAAACTACATTAAAATTTCCATGCTATAATATGCAAAATGTCATGTATCCATTTTCTCTTGATACACCGGAACACAACGTGTTTAATGTGTAATGTTTTTAGTCAAGGTCAATGGCAGTATAGATATATCTTTGAATAGAACGGACAAGTTTTATATTCTTATTGTGTACGTACATTGTATAATATTATGATTGTTATGATGTACTAAACTTTGGTTCATAACCAAGAACGCTTTATTTTCTAAAAATATTAATTTTTTCTCATAAAAATATGGGAAATACAGACAATGACAAATCTATTTTGGTGTTCTTGGCCGCAAGATTAGTTCCAAATCCGCTGGCAGCTGAACACCGAACCCGACAGGCTGAACTTTCAAAGGTACAGGTGTTTTGGAAGACGGCTCAATTAAGAAATTATGGACCAGGTGGGCAACCGCAGCTTTAGATTTCACCAGAGCAAACCGCATACCCTATAAATTTAAATATGTAGCGTTATTAATTTCAATCAAGCAACTTAAATTTAATGTTTTGGTAAATAATATAGAGAGGTAATGTAA
Organism: Entomobrya multifasciata; assembly: GCA_034693345.1. Classification (NCBI taxonomy): domain Eukaryota; kingdom Metazoa; phylum Arthropoda; class Collembola; order Entomobryomorpha; family Entomobryidae; genus Entomobrya; species Entomobrya multifasciata. The sequence goes on from JAQFXM010003677.1 coordinate 1,613, forward strand.
TGTAAACTTAAAATGCAATTTCTAGGGCCTGTTCCAAAAGGAAGATATGCGTAGGGATCCCTTTGTGTTTTCTTCTCTGGGGAAAAGTGTTCCACATAAAACTCATCCGGGTGATCATAATAAACAGGGTCGTTATGTATGGACTGTACTGGAATGGCTACGATCGCATCTTTGGGAACACGTAATCCACTCTCAGGGTCGTAATATTCTTTGACGCATTTCCTTTCAAGACGGCTCAGGGGTGGATACTTTCTCAGTACCTCTTTGAGAACAAAAAAAAACTTAAAATGAAAAGTCAATAACAATTCGATCTTGATCTTCAATTTCGATAAATATTCCACTTACCACAAACAAACATATCCAGGTATACTAGCCTATTTGTATCATCATAGTCAATATTTTTTGTTTCTTTGAAAAGTTGTGAGTCAAGCTCTTCCCTTAGTTTTTCTTGTACTTCAGGATTCAATGCCAAACAATACATACAAAATCCAATAAAATTGCTTGTTGTAGTAAATCCCGCAAAGAAAAATCCAATCATTTGTGCGTTTGCCACCAAATCATCATTCAGCCAATTTTTCTTTACTTCGCCAGAAAGTTGAGCTTCTTTTTCAAACGCACTTAATTCATCTGATCCAACTGCTTTCAGTTCACCTTTCCTTGCTTCAGTAATTAGTTGTATAAAATCATTCCTTTTCTCAGTTCCATCCATTCGGCTTTTAATGCCTTGTTCTAAAATTGCTTCGAAATATTCAAGGGACTCAGAATCGAAAATTTTTAATCTAATAAATTCAGCCACTTTTGGAAAATTTATGGCAATTCCAAATTTGATCAGAACCTTAAGACTTGTCGTTGACAATTGTTTGCACATTTTTGAAAATTTGGAGTCTGGATTTTCTGTTGTTCCGGCATTCAGTCCAAAAACTGCTGCAGCGATTACGTCAACGGTATAATGGGTTGTTTCTGATGCAACTTTGATAACTTTATGGTCCATTCCTGATTTTTTGATGTCATTATTCAAATGATCTACCCAATCGTTTCCAACTTTGTTAAAATATTCCATCATTCTTCGGATTTTTCCAGTGGTAAAGGTAGGACTTATAGAGGATCGAACTCCTTTCCACTCTTCGCCTTTCAAATTTCCAAGCATTTTATTGACAATGGGCTGTGCACGCTCAGAACTAAAAGCTCGACGATCAACAAAGTGGTCGAAATCTTTGATCATTATCTTCTTGAGAACTTCCATGTCCTTCACCAGTAAAATTGGTTGTTGCATTTCCACTTTTCCGCAAAATTTCTCCGAGGTCTCTTGTAGTAACTGATACAATCTGTGGTCCATATCAGCCACAGTTTTCCTTCCCAAAAATACTTCAAGATTATCTAAAAATCCGTTCATGTTGTATTGTGAAACGCCATAATCGTCCCAGTAATTCTGTCTAGGTTTCATAAACCAGTAGACTAGATAGCTGAGCATAGCCAGGAGAATTAACTGAATCAACATTTTTGATAAATATTATGAATTTATTTTTTTTGAAAAAAAACCATGAACTTCAAAAACAATACACACCAACACCACTGCTAGCCTGTGCTTAGGTGAGACTAAAACATTCTGAGAAAGAAATTTCATCCGTTCATTGTCCTTTTACAACCTTAAAATGTGTAAAGTGAAATCAAGGACATTAAAACATTTTGTATGAGTTTTTATGGCTGGGCTCAAAAACTGTATAGTAATAGTAATGTTTGTTTTTCAACATAAAGATGTAAAAGTGCAAGCTAATAATAAGTTACAAATGTTATCATTATCACGATTCATGAAACATTAGCCAGTATGGACACGTATGGTAACTGATGGAGATGTAAATTTTGGTCCCGTGGCAAAGTATATTAAACTAAATACTAATGATGATAAAGCATCTTTGAATATAATATGTGGAATAATGTCACTGTAAATTCTACGTTGGGTATCCAGCATTCATGCATGCAAAAACAACTTGCTATTAAATCTATATATTTAGCTCAACATTGTTTGGCTTCATTTTTGTCTAAAGTACAGTGTACACATAGTATATAGTCAATATAGTGCCTACAGTAATGTTAAATTTTCAAGGCTATTTTTTATACTAATCGTCTTTTTGCTTACTGGTACTGGAACTTGTATAATTTTGTAAACAAGGTATTAAATATAGATGCATCATGACACACAAAATAGAATGCTAATCAGACAATCACTATTGTACAACTATTTGGTTTTATTTCGTAAGAAATTTAGACCCACGTTTCCAAAACACATAAGCCGAATAGACCCAAGTAAAAATGCCATATTTGGAAAAAATATTATATGGAAAAATAAGAAATTAAATAAACAACAATACCTATCCACGTGTGCCCTATTATCTGTTCAGAAAAAAACTATGAATTTCTGCAGCACTTGTTTATAAGTTTTTTGGTCAATAAGTAAACTTATTATAATTCTAAATTTGACCATTCATAAAATATTACAAATGGGAAAACTTTTTACATAAAAAAATTAATTTAAAATAGACAAATTATATTTTGAGTATCTTATGAAATGACACACACCATGAGTACTTCATTTTTAATATGTATTAGGAATCGATTACAAGTATATCCATCTTATCTTGATCACATTATACTTGAACCTTCAAATTTTCTGAACTAACACCAACATAATTTTATGGATTTTGGATATAACTTTTTATATTATTTGGGATTTTATAACTATAACTATGCGCAATTTAGGTATGAAAATTAAAAAATAACATCTAGTTATGCTGTGACTGCGTGGGCCATTGTATGAAAAAATGCTCACAGTTCTTTAGTATTATAACATAACAATGAACATTGATCTAGTTTGGAAGTCGTTTGATTTAGCTCGTATAATCCTAAATAAGTTAACGATGTGCGCTTTCGGTTTGGAACATCATTAAAAGCACTTAATATGCATATCAAAATAAAACTTCGCACATTTACTTTTAGTAAGTCCTGATCCTAGACCCTGGAGTGTTGTACATTGTGATTGTACAATCCACCTGGATTATGAAACTGGCAAGTGGCACATCATTTCTTTTATCATTATGCAGAAAACGATTGTTTTGTAAAAAAAATGGGATTTTTTCGAGGGAACGGGATACTAGCTAACATAATTTTTTTAGTCGTCTTCAGTAATAGTAGTTAGCTTTGGTTGAAGTTGGGAGGAAGTAAGGTGAGTTTTGGGTACGTGCTCATGCAGCAAGGCAACCTAACGTTTTAATAGACTTGTGTTCCAATTTCCAATAGTTTTTTTCAGTACTACATGAACTGTTTTCATGTAAAATTTATGTTCGTTTTCCAGTACGTAGGAGGTATCATAAGTTTATTTTTGGGTCGGAGAAGCATTCTTTTGGGGTTTCTTGGTTGCATTGCCGAACAACAACTAAATGCCGAGGCCTATTGTTATTTCGTGTATTTTGAAACTATTTCATGTATGTATATTGTATACAGTACTTACTTATATATCATTTGTCTCTTCGGTTGAGTTGTCAAGGATTTTGTTGAAAAGCATAGTTGCCAACTCTACAAGATTTTCTTTTGCAAGAAGACATGTTGTTTCGAAGAGAATAGTGAGGATCTCTGTCTCGGTATCATGCTTTTTCATTTCAAAGAGGACTGAAGTTTACTTATTACAAATCCTGGTTGACATATTATACTCAACATTCTTACTACTTTGACAGCTAAAATTATTTCTTAATTGTGTTGTTCAAAACGAAGTTGACGCTTTGTCCCATGTCGCTTAGCAAGATTACCAGGAAAAACATTGTCTGCGGTTGTACTAGAATTTGCATTTACGCATTTTGTAACAAATTCCACACAAGAACACAAGAAAAGAATTTTTTAATTGTTAGTACTAAAGTACCGAAATGATTTTATGAACTATGAACTGTAAGTTCCGTCCCGCTATTGAATTTTCAGCTATTGTATAAATTGTTTTGAACTAACGATGTTGCATTGTTAAGTTCACTCTACTCTACAATGACCACGAAAAATCTCATAGTGCCCCAACAAGAAATTAGTCTCGCCCAGTTACATCACTTTCTTAGTATATTTTTTGTATACCTTAATAATGAGTGAGCATACGGCATACAGTGGTGTCTTTTCACATTTTTATAAATGCGTATGCATCTTGTCTTGTCTTACCTGTCATCTAAGTCTGAGATTAAACTTTTTTTGCTACTAGTGAGATATTTCGTTTCCAACTGGATATATGTAGGTATGCGTTAAGTCCTTCCTCCAGATAATAGTCCTCCCTCCTTTTTTATAATCTTTTATATGCAACTTTTTGAATGAAAATGATATGTATATACAATGTACTATGTCATATTGCATAAACGTTATTGCTTTCCCGTTTTTTAATAATTAAGATAACAACTGAAGAAAGCTTATTTAGTTGGAAATCGTTCGTAATAAGTGAATTGTTGACAATAGTTTGACGTAACACTCATGCATGCACGTAACAGTTTTTATTTCACATGCTTATACACATGATTTCCTAACTTTCACAAGTGTTTGGTATATTGTATGCCACACATAATCCATTTTGTAGTTCAGTTTCCACTAAAAGTACCAACCTACATGAATTTCAGTTAACTCCTATAACAAAAACAAACACAACGTTCCCTCTTCCAAGATTTTTTTAGTATAAAATGAGATTTACCTACTCATCTTTTGTATTTTTATTAGGCAATCAGAAAATTTATTGACGCATTCCTGTTTCGACCTTTTCATATTTAGTTTCTTTTAAACATGCTTTACAATATGCTTACATCAAAATAACAACAAAAAATTCTTGTAACTAGTCTTTACGTTACCGTAGGTACAATAAATAAATAATGATATAACAAAAATGATCATACACACGTAACAATGATTAACAATACATAGTATATAAATAATATAACATCAGAAAGGATTTTTAATACATCCTTGGCTTACAACATGTTGATTGAGAACAAATAAAAATAGGATTTTGTTTGCCTCTCTTCTTGAAAGAATGAATGAACTTTTGGAGTTATTTGTTGCGAATGAGCTGAGCTGAAAAATAAATAATTATATTAAGAGTTGAATCCACAGAGCAATCTGCGTCATCATCATTTAAATTCAGATATTCTCTAAAATCCAGCAGGCTGCTCCCAAGCCGGTGCCCCCGAAGGAACATTTCGTGATGCTGACTTGACTTGTGCAACATCCGCAGCCTCATTCTTTGGCCCAGCTTCCACTACGGATGCGGTTGGTTGTTTGTGCTTTGTCTGTTTGGGATCAACTTGCACAGCTTCGCCTGAGGAGAAAAGTAACAGTGTTAATAAAAATGGAAGAACACATAAAAATTCAGCTCACATATGTATACATGTAACACATGTGGACAATGGGTGTATGATGATGGCATGGATACTAACCTGGAAACTCAATTTCTGTCTTCACAACGGCAGCTGTCGCTGGGGCTACTTGAGACGCAACATCCAGCGCTGGAGCAATTGGTTCTGGAAGTTTTTGGATGGCACCAGCTACTTCATCCGCTTTCTTTTGCAATTCTGCAATTTCTGCGTCCATACGACTCAATTCTGGATCAAGCTCATCATCATCAACATCAACATGTGCTGTTATGTCGGATGCAGTAACGGGCTGTTGTGGCTGAGTTTGTTGTTGCTGTGGTGGTGATTGAGGTTCTTGCAACTCTTGTGGTGTGGCTTGTTCCTGTTGAATTTCTGGTTGTTTTTTCTTTTGGGGTTGTTGCTTTTGCTGTTGTCGTTGTTGCTCCATAATGTAATTGACTTTTAGCTGATATAACCTCACTTGCTTCTTACAAGTTGCATTTTCTTCATCAAGCTTGCGAATTCTAATGAGGAAGTCTTCAATTTCTTTGCGATGCTTTACAGCCTCTGGCGTAAGAGCTTGACTCACCGGAGCGCTACCTTGGTTCTGATTACTTTCCAGTTGGTCTTTGACCTGTTTAAGGGAAGATTTCAGTCCATTGAGTTGTTGTCGTTGTTCAGCAGTCACTTGCTGAAGTTGTCCGTTTTGCTCTTGTAGATGTTGATTTGTGTTTTCCAGTTGAAGAATCCTGTCTCTCAATTTAATTGTTGCTTCTTCAGATTTCATAAATTGGTCCTTGACCATACCATTTTCCTGTTCATATGAAACCACTTGAAGATTGGCTTGTTCAAGTTGAGTTTTGGCTTGGTCTAATTGGTTGTTTGCCTCTTCTAGTTGGCTTTTCGCTTGCTCTAGGTAAACTTTTGTTTGATCTAGTTGATCGTTTGATTGTTCGAGTTGAAGTTTTGCTTGATCTAGTCTGCCATTTGATAGGTCAAGTTGAGATTTCAGGTGACGTACCTCTTCCTCCTTTTCTTTAAGTCGTTTTTGCATGGCAAGGTCGACCTGTGGTTGTATTTGCTGAATTTGTTGAATAGGTATCTGTGGTATTTGTTGTGACGGTGGTTGAAATAAGCTTTGATCTTGAAGTTGACCTGGTGAAACTGGAAGGCCAACTCCACTTTCCTCTGCAGCTGGTGGTGATGGTGGTTCTGGTACCGCTGGTGATGGTTCAACTGGTTGAGAGGATGGTGGTAAAGTTGTCACTGGGACAGGCTCAACATTATTATCAGGTTCTTGTGGCTGAGCGACAGGGCTGTCAGGGAAACTTCCTGGTGCCGCTGGTTCTTGTTGATCTGCTCCTTGTTGTCCTTGTGGATCTATTGGTGCTCCTTGTCCAGCTTCTGGCACTTGAGTTGTCTGGGAAATATCAGAGGGAACGTCAGTGGTCCCAGCATCACTTTCTTCATCACCTGTACTACCAGATTCAGGCACAACGGCTTGAATAGGTTGTTGTGCACCCAACTCCAATGTTGGTGGGTATGGATAGGGGTACTTGGTATGAATGTTATCATACTGTGGCCGTTGTCTCTGCACAGGAATGGGTCCCTGGAAAACACCAAGTTGTTGGAAAGGAGCCTGCTGCTGTGGTTGTTGGAAGGGCTGCTGCTGGTAATAATTTAATATCGCAAGGTCATTTCTACTCATCATTCCACCTGCAACAACGGGTACACTACCACTACTAGAAAGAGAAGAAATGGAAGAAGAAGGGGGAAATGATTGGGGTACATAAAATGTAGCGGTAGTGGGCGAAGCAGAAGATGGTACAGCCAAAGCGGAAGGATACTGTTGACCATGAACATTTTGTACAACATTATTGGTAGCATAATTGGGATTGTTAGTGTTCGTCAGTCCCAAAAACATTTGACGACACATAGGATTCGTGTGAAAGTAAGGAAGACAGAGGTTGAAACGTTGAAAATCAGATGACGTTGCCGAAATAACCTTGTTCTGGCTTGGTTCCACTTGACGTCTTCGCCTTCTCCTGGAGCGGAGAGTTGGATCCGAGGTGAGAATAAAATCAGAGTCTTTGCTCTCATCCGAAATGTCATTATTTCTCAATAGTGGCATTTCCAGCTCATGAGACTGATCAGAGGCTCGCAACAGATCAAAGTCAACTTTGTATGGCCTATGTGTCGCATACTACACACCACCGAGAAAAAAAGAGAAAAAATATTCATAAAATATTCTACCAAGAAAAAGATTCGATTATCTATCCCAAATTATATTATAATAAAAAATCATATTCTATTGTCTAAAATAATGAAAAATATGAGGAATGAGGCAATTTTAATAAAATAATCATTGCATAATAAACATGTGCTTCTACTTTTCTAACAAGTTTTACGAGAGAGAGAGAGAGAAAAGAGATGTTAATCTATACTAGGAAGTGAATTGATGTCGGTGTTTGAACTCTTCTCCCAATCATACTTTCTGCTTGTTCAACTTGAACTAACTTGAGAAAAAGGGAAGTGAGAAGTTGTGGAGTGTGACTATTACTCTTATTATGGATATTACATTACGTGCAAAGAATAGACCAAAATATTTTACTTTGTTCTTAGTTCATACTTTCAAAGTCAAGTTTACAATAGAGATGAAAAAGTAGGAAACGAGAAATAGTGGGAGAACAAGCGTAACAATCATAACAGCAAGAAAAGCTATCAAGTAGTGCATCACGAATATTAATAGGAGAGTGGGTTTGAGTTCGTGAGGTAAAATGAAAAAAGGTATACCTCTGCTCCGGTGTAAGATAGAGAACCACCGTTGTCTTTACTGCTTCTGTTGATAATAATCCGGGGAATGTTCATTCTACCACTGGTTGTGCCAATGCCAGCGGCTAGGGCATTCTGTGGGAATGATCCAAGGAGTGTTCCCACGGATAAAAGAAGTGCCGATGATAGATAAGCAGTTGTCATCTTTCTGGAGACCCATATATTTTCATTGGTATTATTGAAATGAGATTCATAAAATATTTTTTATAAAAATACGCTACTGGAAAATTCCAAGAATTTAATAATATCCCATCTTTTATATAGGAATGTAACCTATATGAAAAATTGAATTGGAATAATATGAAAATCTTGACAAAATGATTTTAATGCCGAAAATTTTCCTACCTTGATAAAATGATCTTTTCTCCAATATTTTCACTTCACACAGCCAAACTGTAAAAGATTGACTACTTTTATTGTAAACTGAAAAATTCAGTTGTCACTTCACTAAAAAAAATTGTTGGTGTGACTTTATGAGCCACTTCGCCGTTATGTAAATCGACGAGAGTAATAATCTCGTCAGTGGCTAAGAATCAACTGACTCTTTTCTCCCTTACCTTAGTCCTTGTCTGTCATATTTTTTCTTCTAGAAAATAAGTAAGGAGCTCTGCTTAACAATGCTACATTTACTGACAACATCAACATCATCTACAACTTACCCACACAGATTGTACGATTCAACGACCTGACACCTATAATATTCATTTATGCACACATTGTTACTTTACTACTTGCAGATTACATATTTTTACATTGCATAACATTTGAAGATACAAAACATGCATAAAATCTAATAATCTCTGCTTATACCCGTAAACACGCAACAATGCTACCAGTTTATACTAGAGCAGATAATGAATGATGTTTGATGATGCATTGATTGTTGCAGTAGCAAAAACACTTATGAACTTGGCGAGTGTTTTTTATTACAGGTATAGCTTCCCGTCTTTCCTTTTGAAGTAATAAATGATGGTCGGCCCATCCGTATTAGAAAAAGAGCTCTATCATCTTCATCATCACATCGCTATCATCCGTCGTCATAAGTAAAAGACAGCATCAACAGGAAAAATACCTGAGGTTTTGCAACAATGAAAAGAACTTCGTAGTCCGAATGGCTCGTTATAATAATAGAAAAGCCTAATGAAAAATTTGCAAAGTAATCATCCATCTTTACAAGGAGAAAGAAATGAGAATAAGTACCTTACAATCATGCGAAATGCTATTACGTCTACATTGTTACAAACGTGTAGAAAAAAAGCTACTTATTTTTATACCTTCCGACACATGCTAATAGATTAGCTTACTTCCTCGAAAAAAGTTTTTAGAGACCGAGATGAAGATGAAGTTTAAAAGAGGAACGAACCGAGCAGCAAAATTGTCGGATTTATATATTTAAAACTTCATATGAAAACATGCATTCGAATAAGCTATAAAATAAGTTCTATAATTTGTACGTATAAACTTTTCTACACACGTAAAATATTTTCGGCGAAAAAGGATTTTGCTTTGTGTATTTTTTATAAATATCAAAAATCTCTTTTTCTGCGTTGTCATTCCAGTTAATGCATTATTTTCATCTTATGAACTTCTGAGTAATTAAAAATTTACGTGCGAAGACTTTTTATTTGAGCTGCTGGTAGGAAAAAGACGGGAATAATTTCGATCCTTTTTCCTAAACGAATAAAATTTTAATTTCTTCTAAGCGCTTTACTTGAGTTCCTGTTTTCATCCGGATTTTTGGATAGTTAAAACGTCATAAATTATTCTTATTGATTCTGAAAATTCTAATTAAAGCTACTGTTTAACCGAAAGGCAGACTTAGATTTTAAAAGTTTAATATCTTTAGCATTATAGTATTCGAAGGACATACTTAAATATATACGTTTGAACTTATGTATTTTGCATATAATCTTTTTACTATGTATGTATATAAAAGGATTGCCTTTTTGTTATATTAAAGGATTAGGTCAACGACATGAATTCGCTGTTAGTAGATATTCTACATTGAAATTAGCAAACTTTGTACATGTCATACCATTTAATCTTGCTCTGTATCTCAGGTTGGATAGTTGGATCAGTAACAAACCATAATTCAAGATTTTAACGTTGTAGTGTGGTCTTAATTACATGTGTAATTCATATGTTATGTAAATTACATGACATTTGTAAGATTTAATGCAAAAAAACTTTGAGTTTTAAAAATAATTCCTTTGTAGTGCATAATGTTTGCGTGCGTGCTAAATACGTAGTACTAGTAAGAACAAAAGACAAAATTGTGGGAGTGTGAGGTGAGCTGCAGCTTGTTACAATATTGCAAACAACTGCCTATTTTAACTATTCTATTATGTTCTAAGCTCAAGACCGAAACTCCTGAAAAGATTGTTGAAAAAGTTAGAGTCTACACTCTACACAAAGCTAGGAAAACAATGAATAAGATGTGTGGGATGTTATGCGGCGTGTGGTGTATGGTAAATGGTGAAACTAATCTAATTAACACATGACTTAACATCCACATAACTGTACAATGTCAACAAAAGTTTATATTTTGGTTATTTATAAAGCATCACGAATGGTAATGTTATGTGCATATAAACAGATTCCTCTTTCTAGGTATATAGTTCACGCGTGCACTTCTTTACAAAAAATTAACTCTCGAATTGTGTCTTTCTGTCTGAATTTTATGTTGTACTGTACACTGCACTGCACTAAATAAAATATATGACATTATCATAATTACGATTATTTCAATTTACGGCCAAAGCAGGTTGAGCACATAAATAAATTGCTTGCCCTGAACCTGGCTTCGTGGCAGTACTACATTAAAACAACGTACTCAACCATCCATACACCGGAATTACTTGTAATAATAGTAAATTACTAGAAAATGATACTTAAATCCGCTTAGCTAAAGATAAAAGCGATGTAAATGGCGTAAAGGGGTTATGGTTATGTTGTAGGAGGATAGGTTTGTATGTTTGTAAGTGTAGCTATAATAGAAGGAAACGCTAAGTCATAAATAGAGTACCACGACGACAGGTTTAAGCCTTAAGAAAAATCATATCAATGGATTCTAAAAACTGTCTGGCTGGTCACACACTGACATTACTAGAAAAAGTTCAGGTAAGGCTGGCTGAAGGCTATGTGTTCACAAGAATGTTTGTGATAAGTGTGTTTGTAAGTTATTTTTCTCGACCCCGACCCTCAACTCTTCTGTTTGTTCAGGTTGTCCTATTTGACTCCATATTATAGTGCATTTCCTTTTATCCTTGTATTGCTTTTTCCGGCTTCTGTTTGTGCATATATTTTTACATACACTTATCATTGTCATGTTCATGTTCTTCTCAACTTGATGATTTTAAAAATGCTTATTCAAATTGATAGTACTTATTTATGCAACAATATAATAAAATACAATGCTAACAGAATAAATCAGATTTTATATTAAAATAATCGTTTCGAAGTAGACTATTTCTTATTTTATGTTTGTTTGCTGAGGCTCAGAAATAAATCCAACAAACAAAGTAGTATAAGATGGCAATGGCGCATGCTACAGTCTTACAAATTATCTGTCATTATTCTATTATCACAAGTATTGTTAGATGAATCGAAAAAGTCAAATAGCAGGTCGTGAGAAACTAGGTTTTATTTCATATTTTTACATTCTCTTTATTGGACGAATTTTTTCATAGTTTCTTCAATATTTTTTTAGATAAAATCAACAACTATAGTCTTCTTCGGGTTTTTTAGGTATTTATTATAAGGCATTTGACCTAGAATATAAAATTATGCTACAACACAGTCCTTTATTTGAGTAAAACTCAACTTTACTTATTTATCAGTGTCCTCAATGCAATTTGCGCGGCTAAAAAATACTTTAAGTGAGATTTTATTGAGCAGAAATGCATTGTGAATTTATTTGCTTCGATGATTCGAGAAGTTATACAGTAAATTTTATCTTGAACAATAGTAGAAAGGAACATCACACTCAATTGAATACGCTTCTTGACTCATAAAAATGCGAATTGACAATAGAGCCGGAGAAGCGCATCGCTGCAAAATAGAGTTCAAGAATTATTAGAATCTGAAATGAAGCGTTGTCCTTTTATCCATTTACGCACCAATACTACAAATTTATGAATAAAAATAGACTGCATTTACTTTTAGTTATTGCACGTGGTAGTTTTATAACCCAAAAAGCATTATGTCAAAGTTGATCAGTCGTCTTAATATCCTGTAATAAAAAAATGCACTCTAAAATAGTTGAAACGCTATTAGTTAGTGAAACGTGTGTGCAAATACTATTATATTTTCGCTGTTTTGGGTTCTTATTACTGTTTTTTTACTGAGACAAGAACATCAAGCTATTTTTCTTAAAAATAGACATATTTATCTTTGAATATTAAATTGTAAACATAAAGCATGGGCGTAATTTGAATATTAGAATATGTGCGAGTGTAAAGTTGAGTCAATAAAAAGTTTAACGGGTTGCTCGGTCGGTACGATTCTTTTTCTCTTTTACCTTTCTTTCCTAAACTATTACGTGTAACGGTAACTGTAACAGAGTAATAGGAAAAAAGTAACTAAAATACTTGTATTGAATAAAACGTAGAAAGAAAAGGAAAGTTTGTGTAGTCCCGTCTTGTTATCATCACGAATAAACCATTTTAAAATACTTTACTTTTGATTCATTGATGTATAATGTATGTATACTTTGGAAGTCTCAGGATAGTTGGATTGGAAATAAAACGAAAATATGAAAACTTTGCATAGATGTCTTCAGAACAGCATCTGTAATAAAATGTAACGTAATGTGAACGTTATCAATAATAGTATTCAAACTGACTGTTGACCCAAAACTTTTGAATTTTTCTGACTACAAGAGAAAGTAACAACAAAGCAATAACAAGCTACCGCAAAAGTTCTGAGTAAAAATTAAAACGCACATTCGAATAAGAACAGTTTTCTTTAAACTCTCTGCGAAATAAGTTTTCCCCAAAACATTCTCTGATGTCAAAGAAATAAAGTCAAAGATCACTTGTCGTTTGAGTATGCTGAGACAAATTCCAACCCAATGATTCAACTGATCAGCATGATGATGTAAGGCAGGCGAAATGCGACGAAAATGCAAATAACAAGTTACGAAATAATGACCTTGCTACTGCCTGCATTTTTTCACTACAATTTTTCTGTGTGTTCAAAAATTTATTTATCATGGTGTACTTTACGCCACTCCGGCACATGTCGTTTTATAATTTATTTGCTGAGTGTCAATCTAACTGACTCGGTTGCGAAACGTACAGTCTTCACAGTGTCACGATAACTTGTACCAAAATTCGAATTGATTAATATTGACATGGCATAATGAGGTTTGATGAACTATAAGTCATTTTGTATAGTTGGGTTCATTAATATTTAAATATTCATCAATTTTCTGTTTATACAACGTAAGAATTATAAAACTTCGTTGAATTAAACAAATTCACTGAACTGGAGAACACCCGTCACTCAGTACTGAGGTTCTTCGAGATCGTAACATTAACCTACAAAACGAAAACGTATTCTACCTCAGCTCCGGTTTTTTATAACCGTTATTGCGTCAGTCGCTATGGACTTTCTGACGAGTCATAATATATAATGCATAGACATATTAAATTTGCGAATAGAATTTTGTTGTCAAGTGCAAAAGTTCTAAAACACGATGAGATGAAATGCTTCTATGAAATCGTTTATAGATGCATGATATAAGCTTAATTTGTTGCCTGATCCTTAAATGGAAGGTTACTTAAATCATTATTACTATTAAACAAGTTGCTTCATCAAAATAGTTAGAATTTTATTTTTCCTTTCTTATTATGCATTTAGTACATGGCCATTATTGATAAGATTATTGGACTCTATTGGTAATATGTTCAAATTTTGAAAAATTGGTAGACTGTTCAGTAAAGTGATCTTTTTGTTCCTCCATATTCTAAAGTAGCAAATGTATAAATTCATTTTTTTTAAATTACTGATAGGAAAGTAACCACTTATATTTCAAAACTTACTCGGTGTTCTTTCGCTTCTATCAATAAAGCTGTCCAAATATGCCATCCATTTTCTCTTGTCCATGTTAAAAACGTGCATCATACCGTTCGTCTCCTTAGACATGGCAGGTCGAAGGGCTTTCAGAGCCACTTCTGTAATGCTTGGGGCTAAAAGTGGAAGTAATTAAATCTTTCTCTGTATTGAACTTGTTTTTTTCGAAGAATATGAACATATTTTTTTTTTCAAAAATTAAATGAAACCCACCATTTATAATAATGATTTCCCTAATAAAATTTGGGTAGTACAGCTCCATTTCTCGAATCCATTGAAACAAGGTTGCAATACCTAATTTAATTTAATTATGAACCAATTGAATAAGCAATCGAAAACTTTGAAGAAACAAGATACACATTTATTATGGAATTGTCCAATTTACTTACACGCGGGGCAAAGATTGCGAGGACTTCCATTATCACCATCAACCAAAATCGTTCCTCTCGTTATAGATATTGTTGATTCTCGCTGCGCTTGTAAAAGTTCAAGTACCATTAGTTCAAGCATATAGGTAAGATAACGTTGAAGTCGTGGCTTCCTTCCTGATAACGCTGTACCGTAGTATATATTACAGAAGTTAATGAGATACTGTTACTTTAAAATTCTACGAATGTAATTTTTCAACTTTGATGGACATGCACGTGGATACATATTGCTAACCTGCTCCAAGCAAATCCCAGTCACCAAGGTCAAGTGTACCAACTGAGGAACAAACAATAATATAAAGCAAGATGTTTTACTAAACGAAGCATCTTGTAACTTTATTTAGTGTAGAGAAATTCTTATGTGCCAATTACTCACATGGACGACCTAATTTATCACGACCATCCCGTGTGAAATGGTAATCTTGCATTAAATCCGACCAGTCTTCATGTATGATCCCCGAAATATTATTTCGCTGGCGCCATTTAATATTCTGAAGAATCAAATTTTGTGCTTTTACTATATCCAATTCACCCACTAAAAATTAAATAAAACAGTAAATATGTCTAAAATAATAACTGCAATTCATTACAACTTTTGAAATACTTGGTGAATCACATACGTCGAATCCATCGAATCAAGTAAAAATCTGATTTCATGTAGTCTTCTGGTAGAATGTTGATTACCTGAGCTTTCAACTTTTTATGAATTAAGAAAATAGTATATTATTACTTCATGTGCTATGTTTTGTACAAAATATTTGTAATTTGTAAAATGGTTTACCTTGTCCAAAGCCTGCTTCTCTGTAAAAGAAACGATCAAATCTTTCGATTCGTCAACGGGGGTATAACCTGAGACATAATTATTACAAAATGTCAACATTAATACGAGTGCAATATATAATGATGACTGAAAAATAGTTGAAAATGGGAATGCCATCGTGCTGAGCTGCAATGTTTCTAGATTTGTCTCCGGGCTAAATGAAATTTGAAAGCTGATGTTTTTGATTTCGCTTCTTTTCCTAGCCTATAAACTCTTTACCTTTCAAACAAGTTTGCAATATTCTGCAAAATGTTTGGTACATAACTCATAGTTAGGTTTCGTGTGAGCCTCAAAAAGTTCCTGGATAATAATTATGGATTAATGAAACGCCATCATTTACCAGAATTGTTTGAAAATTTAGTCAGAGTTAAGCTCACTGACTTCACACTTCATATTTTACGAGTTTCTCATCTCATCATAGCAGTTTTAAATCCTTGTAAAGTTATAAAACGTTCGTTTTAACGTGTACTACTGACTGGATAATAACTAGTTTTATCATGGAATCAGGCATGACGTAACAATAATGAACATACAAGTGTTATTTAAGACCTGATGAAAACAAAGTGCTTGCTAGCACTTTATGTATGAAAAAATCCAGAAAATTATTAGTTACTAAATCATATCTTAAATTTTCGAAGACATGAAAGGTAGAATGAAATGAAATTTGCACGCAACCTATATCTACATTTTTCCTTTGCTAAAATGCATTAGTCAGCAAAACTTTGTTAATCTGCTCCCATGGTTCCATGTACGAGAAAAAATTACACACGCTAATTTTAAATTTTGAGTAAAACATTCGCCTGTAAGGCATAATTTAAAATTGTTTGATCCACCAAAGAGTCAAAGGTAATCAGAAACTAGGATTTTATTTTATATTTTATATTATATTTACTGAACAAATTTTATAGTAATTTCTTCAGTAAAATTTCAAAAGTAGATGAAACTCCCTGGAAGTTTTGTTCGGGTCTTTTATGTCTTTTTAAGGCATTTGACTTGAACATAAAATTATGCTACAGCATATGATCCTGTATTTGAGTAAAACTTAACTTTATTCATATCAGTGTCTTCACTGCCTCTGCGCGGCTAAAAAAAACTTTAAGTGAGATTTTATTGAGCACAAATGCATTGTGAATTGTGAATTTATTTGCTTCAATGATTCGAGAAGTTTTACAGTAAATTTTATCTTGAATAATAGTAGAAAGGAACAACACGCTTAAAATTGAATCATTCGATGTAGTACAATTCTTGATTCACAATAATATTCTTATTGAATATAATGAAATGCAAATTGAAAATAGAATGCAGGAGAAGCGCGTCGCTGTATAGTAGAGTTCAAGAATCATTAGAAGCCGAAACGAAGCCTGCCGTGCCGATGTACCAATGCTAGAAATTTATAGTACGCTAAATTCACCTCTAGTTACTCATGGTAGTTTTATAAACTAAAAAGCATTATCATTTATGGCAAAGTTGATCAGTCATCTAAATATCATGTAAACAAATTCTAATCTAAAATCGCAGAATCCGATATTGAAACTTGTTTACTTTCACTCTATTCGGCTCTTAGTTTTACTGTATTTTTAACTGAGGTGGGAACAGAAGGTTCTGTCAACTAAAATACACATATCAACGAGCTTTTAATATGTTGAAGTTCGCTGGCTCATATCTTTAAAAAATTAACTGTCACTATAAACTATAGGTGTAATTTGAATAATAAAATTTGTACAAACATAAAATTAAGTCAATAAATTTTTTAACGGGTTGCTCGATGCAATTTTTCCGAAGAATTCTCTTTTATCTTAGTTTATTATCTAAAACATTATGTGTCACAGCAACTGTTACAGATTATAGAGAAAACATAACTAAAATCCTTATATTGCATAAAACGATAAAGGAAAAGGCAAGTTAATGCAGTCCTTTCTTGTTATCATCACGAATAAACCATTTTAAAAGACTTTCCTTTTGATTCACTGATGCATAAAGTATGCTTTGGAAGTCTCAGGGTTATTGAATCGGAAATAAAACGAAAATATGAAAACTTTGCATAGATGCCTTCAGCGGGTCGGTATAATAGAGTCGACTCGTTGTTAGTGCATAGGGTATTAGAAGATTTTTACTTGTAGAATTTTATTAGTCGACCTAAAAATTATTGTCGAAATTATAGTGACGAAATTGGTTTAGTAGAATTTTTTTAGAAGAAATGGATTTAGTCGACATTGTTTTTTGAAGAAACAAAGTTGTCGAATTTAGTCGG
>JAQFXM010003678.1:0-19380 GCA_034693345.1 Entomobrya multifasciata
TGGGCATCTAAAATACATTGGGTGCCAGCTTGACGGGTGCTGGGTGCCAACTTGACGCTTTTTGGGTGTGGGTGCCAGCTTGACGGGTGCTGGGTGCCAACTTGACGCACATGAAACATTGTACGTGGTAAAGATAAAGAAGCATAGGTATTCTACAATGTGTGTACTCATATCTTTTTTCCATCAAACAAAGTAGAAATAATACAACATGCTATTAAACACTTCAAAAAGAAGAGTTTTTAATTTAAGAGATTTATATCATTTTCAAAAAATAAAATTTTAAACAAAGCATTTTATCTAAAGAATCCAAATTAAAATGTTCTTTAAGAAACCATTTCATTAAAGTTTTCATGAGGATAATGTGGCTAGTTAAATTATTGGAATATCAGACTACAATTAGGCGCATTACAATTTACAATACATGATCATATTTGATTAAATGCCACAAAATACAACTGAAATTAGTTTTTTATTGTATTGTTTTGTGCTGGTTCTAGGGATAGACAAAATACAAAAAAATGTTGCATGTACTTGTAAGAAAATCTTCAAAATTGGCTTTTATTGCAAAGAAAAGTTCGAGTTGCAAGCAATTATATAGTTTTTGTAAAGGATGTTCATTTAAGTCATTTCGCACATACATTCCAGCTTCCGGTCACTAAAAGTTACCGTTATCTCTGCCTTCAAAAACTGGAAATCTTAATTGGCTTGAAACTGTACCCGCTTTCGTTAGAAACAATATGTATTGACCCTGTATGTATCGCTTTAAGAAACGCACACAATAAATAGAAATTGTAAGAAGGTTCTCCGTCCGGAATTCGGTGTCAACGCTCATAAAGTTGCTGTGGTAGAGCATAAACTAAAAGATGGGTATGTGCATGAAACTATGAAACATGATTCATAAATAATGTATTGTATTTTCACTCTTTGCATTTATGCTACTAGCGTGAACTGGGTCGTGAGTTAGAATTTTGTGAAGTATCTGTTTTATTGCTGAGAATGAATTTGCTTGGTTTTGATTCAACTATTTGCAGTGGACATGAAATGGGAGCATAAAAAATTTATAATAAAACAATCCCTGTGTTTAGAATAGAGTGAAGTTGATATATAGCTTTACTTTCATAGGACTTCACTTTTTTCATTTTTTGAGAATTACTTGAAAATGAAGTCTTCGCTCAATATTTGTGAGAAAAGTAACGTAATGATGTTACTCCCCCATAAATTCGAGTGATTTGTTATGCTTCACTTATTTATTCATTTACAGAATTTCGAAAGTAAGATGAAACTACAACAATCATGAAAGATTTGTTTTATTTAATGATACACGGAAATTATATATAGCTAGAAATACTCGTTTTAAAGCTTTACTATCTCCTATGAAGTGTATCGTAAGATTAATTTAGATCTAAATTAAATTTGAAACAAAAAAGGCTTGTTTTTTGCGAGTGAATGTAAACCTTTGACATTCTGCATATTAGTTTGTTGAGAACAAACCGTTTGTTACAGATTCCTTTAATAAAAGTTTATTGCACAGCCAAAAGCAACGTTAAATGACAAAATAATTGAGCCTATTTCAAAAACTTATTTGCTGAAATATTACTCTGTTTTTGAACAAGGAGTAGAGAACCTAAAGTATTACTTTTAACAAGACAAAACAGGTTTTTTTGCTCCAAAATACTTTTTCTTAAGGAGTGAAAAGTGGAAACTGTTTGAAAAGGAGGGTTTTCGATTACTAGGTGCATGACCATGTGATAACAAGTTTTATTCTCAAAATAAAACGAAAACTTTAATTCAAATGTTCACGTTTCTGGTGCCATTTGAACTGGATTGCATTTTTTGCTTTTAAATTTTAATCTTGTTTAGTGCTAATGAGAATGAGAACAAAGGGAATGATTTTTTACCTCTTGTCCCTTACTTTTTATTTATATTTTTAGGGTTTGTTCTAAGAAAGACGGTTTTTAGAGAAAATCCATTTTTCTACGCTGAATTAGTTTGTTTAAATATACAGTATACGTGTATAAAGCAGTTACTTTCTGTACTGTTTTGTGTTAGGGTACGATACCTGATACCAGACAATTTTAATGACTAGTGCACAACAACACATGATATAAATCAGTGCAATTAAACCTCATAAAGATTTATATCTGAGGGTGAGGATAATTTTCTGAGGTACTTACAACTACAACCCATTTCAAGAAGGTCTCAGAAAAACATATACCAGACTCAAAGTGTTATATACAAAGTAGACTTTATTATAGAGTCTGTACTCTAATCATAAAATCTTTGGATGCATGCATGAATACATATAAAAACATAAAATTCAAGATGTACAACAAAATTTGATATTATTATGTGCGTAAGTAATGTAAGTCGAGAGAGTACACTTGAAAAAAGTAATGTTTTGTTAAAGGAGACTTATCATCAAAAACCTGACACGTGACTCGCTACAAGCTACACTTAAAGTAAAGCATGTCAATCTCAATGTCATATTCATGTGTGCTTCACAAAAGTTTCGAATCAAACATGTCATGACGAGGTGCTGTCATTTCCATTTAAAATTTGAATCTTTGTTGAGAACAAATTTGCAAGACAAGCTTTAAAAAGTAGTGCACCCACTTCAACTAAATTTCGGGGTGCTAAAGTCATAAAGAGAACGTAAAAACTACACGTTGTACAATCAAGCGTTCTCTCAAAAAACAAACAGCTCCTTGTTCTCATGTTTTAAGCCAAAGTTTACTTTAGCTTCCCTTTAAATGGGATACTTCATGCAAAAGCACAAAAAATTTAAAGCTACCCGATAAAAACAAAAAGCACTCCAAAACTATCATGACTATGACAGCAGAATAATATCATAGCCATACTATGTAGCATCGGATCTTATGAAACCGTATTCGTCTAAAAATTCAGAGAATGTACCCACATTTTTTAAACCGTATAAAAATATGTCTATTTCTCCGAATTTCCTCTTTCTTCTTCATAGTGCACTGTTACGCTTCAAAGCTTTCTTCTCTGGACTTTTCTTTTCATGTTGGCATTATGCCGGAATGGATTTTACACACATGTGATGTGAAATTTAGCAGAGCTGTTGTGTGAGTGAGAAACAGAGGATTCGGAAGAAAGTGTGTAATTTGCATATCTGATATTCATTTTCTTTTTCCTCCCATGCAAACTATAGTATATCTTATCCTCTGAGATTTCCTCTCTTGAATGAATACACCCTACTTTTCATTTATAAGTACAATATGTATGGTGAAATGGAGTATAAGAAGGAAAAAAGTAAAAGTGCCCTGTCTGTCTGTTATCGTCTCTGAAGATGGTGATATGGATGATATAATGATACGATGTAGTCCCAAGTTGTAACTTAACGTATTACTGTTGAAGCAGTTGAAAATGGAATGAAAGGGAATAGCAATGCATTTCCGACTGACTACAATGGACAAAACCTGGAGCCGTAGCCGTATGCGAGATATGTAAATGTCGCCAGTGTAACTTTACCATTATATTACTTTATACCTTCCTAAATACTTCTTTTACTTGGATGTAGTGTCAAGAAGAAAATGCTTCTAGTTTCCATTATCTTTTCCTTTCCAAAAAGTTCCAGTTTCTTGTTGAACTTTGCTTTGCTGGTTTTGTAACATGATCACTTTGTGCAAGCTGCCATGCAAGTTGTTGTTTATTTGACGTTCTTCATTCATTCTTGTTATACTCCGTACACGTTTCACTACAACTAAATGGGTTCTCAGATCTTATTTTTACTCAACAAATTATGCGCAAACAAAAATTTCAACATTTCCAAGCGTATCCAAACTATCATCACATCACAATAAATGAGAAATAGGAACTGTTGTGGGCTTGTAGATTTATGTTATTCCTGGAGCAGTGGAAAATGCTGAACATGATGAAATTTTTCAAATAAGTGAGATTTTTTACGGATGAGACGTCATAAGGGCAACGAACATAGATCAGCGTCAGATTATGAGTTTTTCTTGTTATAGAACATGAAAAAGGTTTCGAACCGTACATATTTATACAAATGGAAGGATAACAGGAAATTTTCTTCATCATCAATCAAAAAGTTTGCAGATTACATCCTAATAAAAGCTTAATTTCAAGTGACATAATATATTATTTTTCTGCTTCTAGGAAAAACCATGTGTTGACTATATTCTAAAGGATTAAAAGCATTTTAACACTTTATTCACCATTTGTTCACATTAGCATTCAAACATTTATTCCATTTGCGGCCGGCTAAAGTGGAATTAATATCCAAGATCGTGACCACACGATCATATTTAGTGTCAACTTTCCTGGAGTCTTGTGGGAAGAACAAGTTTCCTGTTTTTGCCTTAAATGCTTGGTTTTACCACTGCAATACACAATAGCAATGTCAAACGTAGTCAGTGGTATCACGAAAAGTAACAAGTGAATGAACAAAATGATAAATGCCAAACGCAAAACGTACTTAGGTATACGTATTTTTTGAGGTTTGCTTTTGCTTTTGAGATAATCCTATCATAAACCTCATAATGCAAAAATCCTGGATCTTACTCATATTTCTGTCATTAATACACACCAATGGAATAGATTCCATTTATCAATTTATCAACTGACGCACTAAAACATATTCAAAATGTGGTTTTACACTAGTTACTCATTTTTACTCACACCTAAAAAAGAGGAAAAGAGCCGTAAGTCGTGTCTAAGAAATTTTAACTTGATACTTCACGTTTTAGACTGTATGGTCAGAAAAACAACTATTAGTATAATTAGATTTTGGAATAAATACAGATTTTTAAGTTATCTTAATTTTAATAACGGGGTCTTATATAAAATGATAGATTAATCATCGATTTAATAAAATTATACAATATCTAAGTTAAAGATATACATGTATGCACAAACAAATATTCCACATTTTTTCATAATCTTTAGTTTTGGTTTTCAAACAGTGGAAGTGTAATGTGTGGTAGAATTGCCCTCTCAGAGGATTTTGTAAAATTGCCAGAACATTAGCATGTAGAAATAAGCAATTTGGCCTACGGCTGTGTTCTTTTAGGTACTCAGCCAACTTATTAAACATTTCACCAGGAAAGTATGCCTTCAATAAAGGAAATCCAGTTTCATCGTCATTCTAACGAAACATTTATAACCCTCTACAACCTAATCACGCCAAGAGAACGAGAAAATAATGCATTAACACGATTTCCTTCGAGAAACACAACATACTCATGATGATCAGTGCATCCATTTATGTTATCATACAACAACTCTTAATGTACTCCAGCAGAGACGTGATATGTGATACATTACTGAGTAGCGCTTCCAGTTCTATTCTTTGGAAAGGTCTCACAATCTGTAACACCGCTCTTTTAGCGATTGGAAACGTTTGGTTCTTTGTAAGTAAGTTCCCAGGACCAGTAGCTTAACCGGTAAATAAATCAACTAACTCTCCAAATTTAGTCATAGTTAGTTTATTCGACATCTTTTGATTTATATTTCATCTTATTCCCACTTCGAAATTGAGGCTTGGCAATGCATTCTTGAGATGGGCCATTCTTTCGCAGTGGCATACTTTCAGGTAAGTGTCACGATTAGTTTATCTGGTTGCCACATACGTCAAGGGAATTTCATAAATTTTCTCCACTTTGTGTTTTAGAACTAGAACATTTCAAAGTCAATCGAATTTCCCGATTTAACATAAATGTACGGTGGTACTAAACGTAGTCCAAAATCAAAACATCAGGCTCAAAAATATGCACACTGGTTAAATTTAATATTTTTGCAAAACGTGTAAACAGTTGTACTGCATGTTTTCTGTCATACCGAAAATTATCCTGGAATAACAGCCTGCCGAATTTAGCCTGAGTCTGTCCACACCGACACAAAAAGCAGATAACATGGTTCCAACGCGAAAGAAAGCGAAAACCATGTTCCCTGTCTTTCAACAGGAACTGCTGCATTATTTTGTGGTATCCACTTTGCATTTCCCTATTTTCATTCATACATAAAATATATATTCCTCTCAATATGCTCTCAAACTTTCCAAGCATTTCGTGTGGTACTTCTCGCAATTTTTTTATCCGCTGGTGTTGTGTTCAGCAAAGTGGAAATGCAAAAAAGTCGTACTGTTTCTCGAACGCAAAATTTAGAACATGAAACTCTGCAGGGAGAATGGCACAAAAACGAATAATATAAAAAATAGTAATACAAAAAAAAGTCAAACAAAACTCCCTTTATTTTCTCCACATTTTCATTTCGATATGCATCAAAAGGGAATACGGATACACCTTATAAAAATGGGAAATGTGCGCTGTTTCAAATAACACTAATACGGATCCATATTTTTTTTACCCGAACGTAGAAGTGTGTGAAGCTGGTTGGAAGACCAAGCTCATAAAAGAGACTATTCTTATTATGGAAGCCAAAAAGTGTTTCTTACATTAGTCTTTTCATCCCTCATTTACTTTCTATATTATTCACTAACTGAATTCTGCTGCTTTTTTATTCTGTATTGCAAAATTTCATCTGTCGGAGTACTCTTTTATTTAGGATAAAACGAGAGAAAGCTTTTCTGACTTGAGTAGTACGTGCCATGCCAAGTTAAAAACGATGAAATCAAGTTTCGTTTTGCGTTGAAACGTAAACTGGGTGAGGTAAAGTAAAAATACAAATTTCGCCTCGCCATATCCGCATTTTTCCACAGCTAAACTAAATTACTTCACACATTTTTACTTATTGCCCATTTTTCTGGTGATTTCAATTTTAAATAAATGGAGAAAAAGTTCAAAGACAACGGGTTAGGCAATAGATTATGTCGATTTCCGGTTTATTTTTATAAAATTAAATGAAAGAGATCAATTAATTTTTGCCGAACTACTTTCCAAATCGATGAGACTCATTTTGACAATTTTGACATGAAGCAAACTTCGATATTCCAAACAATCGGCATTCTGAACTCGATTTACTACTTGTATTACCCCTAACAGCTACCTACTAAAGTTTTGCTTGCATCATCGCATCGGTTTCTAAAAATTTCAACTAATTACATAAATAATTAAAAATTACGGTTCTTCAATACAATAGACATTTGTTTTAAAACATGAGTACATATAATACATCTTCATTCACAAAATTTTAAGACAAAATGTATCATGAATAAAATTTGCAGCCACGTAAAAATATACAATCATTCTTTATGCAAGTACAAACTAGAAATAAAATTGCAGAGATATTTTTGTTCATTTTCACATCAGCCAATCAACAATGAGATTTTACATACATGCATGAAATCCTGTAATATAATATAACTTCAAAAGTTTTACAGGAATTTCCATTTTCACGCTAACGCTTCACTGGACATGGACACGGAGTTTTATAGATTCAGATCCCCGCACATAAACATATTCAGCTAAAAATTTATGCACATATGTTGAATAGAAACAGTTTATTCAACAATAATTCACTTGCATACCCGAAAAAACTACAGATCTACAATTTTTTTACTTACACATGTGAAAACATAGAATTCATGTTCATATACGCACAAACCGTCATGTGAACGTGCACATTTAAAAAAGAAAAGAAATATTACGCTAGCACACCATTAGCATATACACACGCTGTACATACAATAAGAACGAAATGAGACATGGCTTGGGTTTTTACTAACAGAAAAACTAGATTCGGGTAGTATTGATTTTCCCCTACTTTCTTTCCAACTTCCAACATCATGGTACCTAGTACCCATTCCTTGCCCTGCTGGATGCAAACATGTTGCGATATCGCGATATCCCATCAACATCATGCACCCTCGCTTCATGTTGCTCTGTTCTGTGTTCCTTTTGCTTGGCTGCCATGTATTCCCTTACTTTCTTCTGTTCAATCAGTCGGGCTTTTAAGCATAGTTGTTTTAATACTGGAGAAAATATGCACCGCACATATAGTCTCTGTTTATAGTAAAAACTCCTGCTGTGTTGGTAGTTGGTTGGTAGAACCAAACCAGACATGCAGTGTGGTATCCGTTCCATAATATAATGTACAAGTAGACATATTCCATGAAATGAATTTGGAGTAAGCCTTTCCCGATACATTTTCCTAGAGAATGGGAATGGAGTGGAATAAGACAAGTATATATGTACATAGAATCAGAACATGGAGATATGATATAGCACAATGCAAGCAGGGTTAAATTTTTTTTCAACGAGATGTGATGTGATGTAAGTTGAGTTGGATGAATGTTAGGTTTTCTTTTTCCAGTCAAGCAGACCACCTTTCTCCATACTAATTTTTAGGGAAAAAGGCATGTAGAGACAGTCAGAAAATGCAGTGCAGTTGTATTCGTCTCAACGTCAGGATAGACCTGTCGTAGTATCTATTTTGAGTCAGGTTAGGTTCTTCTTCTCCAGTCCATATCCAGACGGATGGATATAAACATCATCAGAAGAAAATACAACTCTATTCTTGTTTATCGTTAAAAGTTTGAAGTTTGGTGTTGGGAAATAGGGAAGTAGTGAATAGTGGACTTGGGACTTTGACCATGACCAAAATAACAACCACTGATGATTGTCAGTTGACCGTTAGCAAAATGAGAATAATTTGGATTTGGAATGATGTGGCGGTTACGGATGTGGCTTTGTAGTAAGATGGTTTGACCTTTTAAAAAGTGGGTAAAGGGGAAGACAAATATAAAAAATGTCCATTTCGTCGCACATGGGTTCCCTTTATGTTCTTTAATCTTTAACCTTTTGATTGAGAAAATAATACAGCAATAAAGTGCACACATGAGTGATTACGATAGTCACGTTAAAGTACCTTGACTGATTGGTTTTGTAGTGAAAAGGACACGTTTTCTTGTAAGTTGACCAAATGCCAAAATCGGCGAATGGTCAATCCACCAGTCACCAACCACTGCACCACTTGGTAGTCTAAAAAATGCATGTTTTCTTTCAGAATGAAAGTAAATAAAAGTTTTAATTCAATAAATAAAAATTCAAGGATCCATTCGAAAGCTGAAACAGCCCACGTTAGACGGTGCAATGAATTTCTAATATTGGAAAATAGAAACCCATTGAAGATATGTTGTTTACATTAGTTAGTTGTTTTTAAAATGCCTTTTAAAGTGTTTCGAAAAATTAATCAGTGTACCAGCGCAGTGTAAACACGAGATTTCCTCCTCGCCGAAAAGGATTTTTTCTATCACTTTCAGCAATATGGCAAAAGATGAACGCTGCATCTAACAAAACGGTAATCAATTTTTTTTTGAACTATTTATATCGTGTGCTATGTCACGTCGTGTAGAATCGAAACATTAGCAGCGCAGCATTTTCATACTGCATACAAAAAATTAATCATTTGTTGTTCAGGGGAGATTCTATCTTTATTTTTGAAAAGATCAAAAAATACTATTCAGTGGAACTGTTTAAATAAATTTAATTTAAAATGCACAATAAACCTTTCAAATTACTTGAATTTACATACATTTTGTAAGGTGAAGAGGGCTCGTTGACCCTTGCGATGTATTAAGTATATCTGTCAGTTGAGGCAATCAATTTAAGTGAAATTGTCTTGCATGTTGTTGGAAAAAGAGATAAACATGAGTTGGATAATGCAATGGCATCATAGTTGTCACTGTCATGGCCAAAAGTAAGAGCTTCTTGGTAAAAAATAGATTTTAAAAACAGGACAGGGCTAGTGAAAAGCGAACAGTGTGTCACAGTCACGATGATTGATTGATTGGTTCTCTAATTTTTAATATTCCTTTTAATCTAAACCACTTTTAGACTCTGACAATTGACAATCTACAATTTGTAAAGTCAATTTTAAAAATTCATAGGAAATGTTTTTATAGGTATCACTTCGATTAGGTATGTCCGCTTATATATCTTTGTATTTGTGCTTAATACGACAGACTTAATTCTTGATTGTAAGTTGTAAACTGCAAACCGAAAGTTGTAAACTGTGAATTCTTAGTCCGTACAAAACGAACATACATAAATCTGGAAACAAGTCAATAGTCCTTGACTTGATTTTTTTGGTTTTCACCCAGAAGGTTTACATTATATAAAACGCTAATGTTACTTTCTTTCTTTGGTAAATATTTTTACACAATGTGCAAAGCAAGTAAGTGACCATATACACAAATGCACAGATGAAATATGTAAGGAACGTCGGTGTATTTTCTACAATGCACATTACTTAAATTGCATTTTTACATTAGGAGCGGTGGTATTACTTTGTGTACATAAATGTACATGTACACAACTTACTCTAACTCTGGACACAGGACCATATACCACCCTGAATGAATCCTAATATTTTGTAGTCATAAACTTTCCTCTTATAATAATATTTAGGAAGATTATGATTAGTAGCTTGTGAACGACTTCCGGTACAAGGGCCACGGTCCATGAGTCCACGTTACACTGGGTTTGCTTGACTCTCTGAACTGAGCTGATTAACAAAATGAAACTATTCTTATTACCAACTATTCATAAACTAATTAGGATTTATTTGTTCCAATTCGGAGAATCGTCTTATGTTGGCTTTGTTATGCTGTTTATTACATTTACACAAAATTACTAACAGT
The DNA here is from genome assembly GCA_034693345.1 of Entomobrya multifasciata. NCBI lineage: Eukaryota > Metazoa > Arthropoda > Collembola > Entomobryomorpha > Entomobryidae > Entomobrya > Entomobrya multifasciata. The sequence goes on from JAQFXM010003678.1 coordinate 10,583, forward strand.
GAGGTTTTCACCAGATGTTTTCTAATGGGTTTGGGAAAGTAACTTCCAATTAAGAAACAAAAACAAAAAGTTCACAGAAAAACTAAAATTGCAGATTGTGAGCTGAGAAAGGAGAGAGTTACTCGCTTTCCTTGTTCCCATTGCTGTATGTTTTTGTTTACAAAACATAGCAAATTATAACTAATTTAAAAGCAAAAGTCTGTTTGTTGGAATTCTAAAGTACGAAATATTAGCCCTTACTATGTACTATGTACTTATATTTATGCTATGTTTTTATGGTTGATGGATGTAAAGATTTACTTTTTTATGTTCAATTTTCAATTTATAATCACGTATTCCTTTGATGATGCATATTATAATCAAAAATCAAAACTGGCTCTTGTTATTGGCCACTGGGCCAGGGGAAAACTGGGTACATAAGTGAAATTAAGGGGAAAAATTAAAACTTGTTCCCAAATTGTCAAAGTGAAGCTAACCATTGAAGCATCATAAAACTGTTAATATTTTAGTAATCGAATGTCGTAGTTTTTTTCTTTCGCATCTACTTTATTTCGTGGTTTCATCATGAATCGAATGATAAGATAAAAATGTACACATATATGATTTATAAATTTTGATTACAATTCAACAAATTAATAAATTCATTTTTCCCTGTGAATAACAGTTATGATTAATGACCCTACTAGAGGAAATACATACATGGTGTTGTTTTGCTTTCTTTACAAAGTTACAGAACGATTTTATGTTATTCTTCCCCTATGGGAAATCAGGAAAAGTCTAGGTACCACCATCTTTGGAAGTTGGCACAGTAGGAAATCTATGTATATTATTCTATAAGCTTGAAAAGTGGCCTGTGGCCACTTTGCTTTTAGTTGTTGTTAGTTGGTTATCTAGTGGGAAAGTAACCACATAATGGCATCTAACCAAACTGACTTCAGTCTTTTGTACATATGGTGTATAATTTTACATTCGGAGCCCACATAAATCTGTGCGAAAATGGGGGTGTAACAAAGTACGTACGTACATTCTGCACACAAAACTTTTTGTAGCATCATGGACCAATTATAAACAATGAGAGCTAATATTTGCCTATTGTTTTTGTGCTTAAACATCCATACAGGTTAAGTATATTAGTGTATTTGTTCCTTAAATTGCCTATTTGTGCCATTAATTATGATATTACGAAAACGATAATCAGAGAATGTTCTACTGTGTTGGGTAATTGTAATAATTGGACAATGGAGTAAAATTCATGAGGTTCCATATCCATAATATCTGGCATGGCATTACATTGAAGGTTCAACAACGCAAGCAGTACATATAGTTATAAATTAAAATTCGAAATATTTTGATGTGTGGTGGGAAATAAAATACATTTGGCAGAGACTTAAAGTGTTTTTCATCTTTTACGAAACACAACAAAATTTAACCAGCTTTGAAGAATAAAAAAGTATAGTAAACATGAAAACAACGAATATATTGCTACTTCTGCAGTTCTGGATTTGGTGGCATTTATTTTGTATATTAGGATATATTAATATATAGTGGGAAAAGAAAACATTCTGGGAAATCAGATTTTTCATCTCGTTTCGAGCTTTCATATTTTTTTGTTGACAAATCCCAAACAGAGAGCACGGTTTAAAAAAAAAGGAAAGTGTGAAATGTTCCATCCATGTACCCTTTCACTTCAGTTGCAGATACTCGTAAAGTGTTGTCTTTCACATTGTTTGTCAACGGGAAAATTACTGAATTGGTCGAAAGAAAGAAAATTGCAAAGCGTAAAAATGGGTTGTCAAAAATGATTTAGGTTTCGAATTGCGTGTGATCAGATAGATGTGATGGCGTGATTCGTATATGTATGTAATCGTAAAAGTGTACAAACTACAAACAATGCCATTTAGGCTGCTCTTTCACATGGCGGATGTTGTTGTGTGCTCATGAAAAGTGAAGTATTTATGTTTACTCTTTTATGAAATACTTGCAATAATGCAATAAACCTCACAGCGAGGCACTAAGTTGAAAGAAAGAACATTTTAGCACATCATGAAAGGTGATTAATATGGCTTTTAGCGAGAGCAATCGAGTTGAAAATAAAAATTGAACACAATCAGGCTCTTTTAAAAAACATTCAACCATTTATACCAAAGTAATAAATTGAAAGTATAAAGTGTTTTTGTGGTAATTGCATGACACCTTTCAAGACGCCTGCCCTTCCTTGTTTCTTTAATTTTATATGAAGTGCATATGCTGTTCATTCATATCACCGATTTTCACGCACCATGTCTCATATTTTATTTAGAGCCCGTTTTTACTCACATGTACCTATTCATTTTTCTTTTTTCCATTTAAATTTTTATGGATTGATACGCCTTTGATATTCATATGCATACTATATACAAAATGTCGACTGAAACTGGAACACGTAATATTAATCGATTAATGTTTAACGTTGAACGTAAATTCCCCTGAGACATAAGATGTAGTTTACTTTTCGATGTCATCCCTTATGATATCAAATGTGTTTTACCTGTGCTCTGAAAAAAAGCTGTCAAATTGTTTTACTTTATTCATATGTGCATACTCTTACGTACTTGCATATTCATGTAGGAATTTGTATCCTGTTTGAATAATATAGATCACGAACGAACACAACGCGTGGTAAATTTTAACATTGCTGCTGTTGGGTAGCAGATAAAAATCTTAACGATGATATCACAAGTAGTCCAAACATTTGACCAATATGCTGTGAGCAGCCAGCGTTAATGCATTTTATCGATCGATTTTTCCACACCATTTAATTTAGTGTTTAATTAATTGTTCATTGACCCTCCTATTTTCATACAAGTTTTAAGTAATCCCCTGTTGAAGGTAATGATAATGATGACATTGATAGTATCAGTAGAGGGGGTTCAGTCCCACTGCTCTGTTCCAGTACCAACTCCAATTTATAGTTCATCGCGTTATATGCTTACCTACAAAAGTTATATAAGAATTCAAATTACTAAATGCTGTTCTGGGAACGCCTTATACGTTAGCTTATAAGCAAATATCTTGTAATATTTTATCAACGGCTGGATGAGCAAATGTCACAATGTTCCTCAGGACTATACATTTACAATATATATAACTTCAATAAAATATAAAGATGTGAAAAAATTTGGTAACAGAATATAGCTACTTTCTCCTGTAATTATAAAAATGGTTCATATAAAAATACATATTTTTAAAGTAAAGCCAAAGCCAAGTCAGACCTATGTTGCTAAAACATTACCAACACAATGCGTACCATGTACAGAAAAAAAATGTGTGTAAGAGTTCAGAAGAAAAGTTTTACTTTCTCAACTTCACTTTTTGTGCATATTCTTTTTTAAATAAAGAATTTGGAATTGGAATTGGGATTATATATTTCAAGTTAGTGTAGTATACATCCTTTCAAGCAACAAATGATACAGCTCATCAAAATATGTTTTGTAAGCTGCTCCCCTAATCATTGCCGATTCTTTCTGTACTTCCATTGTACTTTAATTATATAACACTTTATACGTCCAAGGATTCAATTAAATCGTAAGAAGTTTGTGCATTCTGTGTCGTCCCTACTTGTGCCATTCTCTATTATATCTTTACTGCATGAGTGCATAAATTGCTTTTTGGGAATTAAATCAATTGCTTTTCACGAATGATGTCTTTTATGTTTACAGGCAACAAGGCAACTGAGAACCCTAAAGAAACAAGAGCCAAGCCACGACGATCGGATTCCTGCTGGTGGTGCTGATATCAAGTCGAGATCATCATCATAGCACAAGCACAAGTCCCGTTGTACAGAAAGTGATATGGAACGTCTTATTTCCTGAACGTATCGTATTGCTGTTGACGGAGAAAGCTGAGTGGTGCGATCATCATGAGAATGACAATGATGTCTTTTGTTATGGAACAACAACAGCCGATGCATGTCTAAGGAATCCTGAAGCGTCAGCGGCAACAACTTTTTCCCCCAGAAAACTTATTTTCTTCAACGACCTGTGCATACTACCAGTAGTAGTTTAGTCAAGGAGAAAGTACAGTTGGTTGAGCCCAAGCCAAAGTCATCTAATTTATCCACGAAAAAAAGTTATATTGCTGCACTAGCTTAGCTATTGCTGTATAAACATCGTAAATTCTAGGCCGAACAGCCAGTATTTAAGATAACAAAGAAAAGACGTAGTAGTAGTGTTAGCGCTCCCAATCCATTTCAATTTACCCAAATGGTGGTGGCATCATCCTCAAGAATGGTTTCGTCCAAGAAGAAGAAATTATCTTCAGCAAACCGTAGAATACGAGAGCGCTCTCGTCTCTCCTTCCTTTTTGTCATTTTCTTTTTTGGTTTGTTCAGTTTGATCATTGTAATGGAAAGCCTGATGGCAGACGGGGATAAGAACATGCTCAAAGACGAGGATGTGGATGGGGACGGAGAGGATTACTCAAATTGGGACATTTCTTATGAAGAGTCGCCTCCAGGAGCTGCCTCGTCATCATCAGGCTCATCTTCTGTAGCATCATCATTATCGTCCTCTTCACATAGCGCATCAACAGCAACGAAAAATAATAATAATAACAATGAAAATAAAAATAGGAATGTAGGCACAATTAAAATTCCGTATACGGGCAGCCTTAGATATCAAGGTCCTCCACTTTCTAAACATCAGGAAACGCAGCAAGCACTACAACATGTGGACTCACACGTCTCTACTCTAGCAGCTTCACTGTTTGGTAATACAAACACCAACAATGAACACACTAATATTAGTAACAGCAGGAGCACTTCTACTCACGCTAAAAACAATAATATCAACAACAGCAACAACAAAAGCGTTAAAAATATCAACAAAAAGGGGACAGGAACAGCTACAGCTGCCGCATCGTCATCATCATCCTCATCACAGTCCCTTAGGAACGTTCATCCAATTCAACCTGACTGGCAAAAGGTTGTGGGCTCTAAAGAAAAGTTTTATGTGTACTCAGCCTATTACAACACTGCCTTTGAGTAAGTTTTGACAAAAAGTCATTCTCCAAGTTTTTGCTGATATTTTGTAGTACTGTCATGCATCCCCCTTGCTCCTTTCTTCTGCTTTCTCTCTGACAATAATATCGCCTTTCTCTCTTTCCTTGTCTCGTCTCGCTTCACACACACAACTTTTTAAGTTTAAGTACACGTTACATTACAACACACGGATCACGTATAGAAAAAGGCAGTCCAGTCGCATTGCGTCCTTTTTTACTGTCTACCGTTTTCCTCCTACGATTATTCCGGGTTTCCTGGGTTTGGTGTATTGCATTTGTAGCTCAACTCTACTTTCTACTTGTGTAGCACTACGTATATATATCACTGTAAAAAACCACTATGCCATCATCATCAACCAAACGATATGATGCCATTTAAGAATGCATGTGTGCTGCTGATGCTTGCTTCAATACAATATAAAGTGATCTCGTTAGCAGGCACATTGTACATTACAATGTACAATAAAGTTCCCAATGAGAGTCAACGGCTGCGGGTATTATACAAGGTAATAAGTTGAGTTAACTACTATCAAAAAGTGGAGAAGGTGCGAGGGTTGGAAATAGTAAGTTTTTAACAGCTGCACTTTCCTACTTTGTCCTTTTTCTTGCTTTCACAGCTTCGCTTTATACGTGCTGTGTGTTTGATGTCGTCTAATGTGTTTAGGCTTCTCGTGACACCCTCGTGTCCGCGTGTCGCATCCAGACCATTTGTCTTTTTTTCAAATTAATTTCCTCCGCCACTACGATCTCTTTATTTTCACTCCCCTTATTATCCTCATTACTCAGACCATTTCCCGAAGGAGCAAGCGGTGATGATAGTCTAGTCGTTTGTCTCGTAGTAATGTAAGCCATTCAGAAGTTAGACTAGACTTATTGCTTTCCCTTTTGGGTCTTTCACCTGCTTACTTATTAGGACGTGAAAAGTAGAAATAGAAAAATTTAGGACATAGTTTTTGATGAATGATGATGATTTTGTCTCAAATATAAAATGAAATGTCGATGGTAGTTAGCAGGTTATTAACGGCCACTCATAAAGCTTGTCAAATAGTTAATCTGCATGATTTTATTAGACTTCGTTTTTAACAATAATATGTACATTGTAGATACCTGCAAGCTGCAACTACTAAAAGATCCAGATAATGGCGACACGTGTAGTAAGGAGACCGCACTTATTTTTTGAATTAGCGGATTAAGCGGATCATCATTAATATAGATTGCGAATTAAAATCAAGGCTTACTATCTTAGATAATATGTATGCAATGTTGCTCATTATACTTGAAAGTGGGATACTTAAAACATATTGAGGGCATTATTGTGAAAAGCCATATTGTTGTCATTGTAAATGGATATTGTTATTTTTAAGATGATACTAAAAGTGTCATTTTCTTTATTCTTTTGTAGTCATATCCGGATAATTGGTGCCACCAGGACGAAAACGACGCAACGTGTTCAGTGTCGGTTTTATGACAACACGACAAAACTTTACGCTGTTGTAGATGGAACTGTAAGGACAATTCGTGAAAATTGGAATTTAAAATATAGGTAAGTATACATACATGCATACATACATATATGTATGTATAACCCGACGAAATTACGAAACATTTCAAAAGTAGCGTACGTGGTGAAAGCCAACAAATGAAAATTAGTGTTTACGTTTAGTTCACGAAATCGCATATTTTAATGCAATCCTAAACCATTAACGAGTAAAGTAGTCACATTTGTTTGCTTTGCGGCGAAATTGATGTTCACAGAAAAACATTACGTTAAAATATACGGCAGAAAGGCAGTAAGAAAGTATCATGAAATATTTTTCCTTTAGGAACAGAACAGATCCAAGGAGAAAGAAACAGTTTACTTATTTATAATATGGCATGGCATGTAGCCTATAGATAAACAGAAACGAACGTACGTAGAGATTCTATGCGATAATTTCACAAAAGGTTAACCTAAATCGAAGCATTTTAGGTTAAAATTAATAGAGGTTTTGACTAAAGGTACTCGTATTACCGAAATTTAGCCAAGTTCAGCCGGAGAGTTAAAAAAAAGAATAAAACTTGCATAGTTTTAATATGCAATGGAAAAGTATGTCAGTTAGTCCAACTAAAGTAGTCGCGACTCGCGGGTGGTGTGACTATTTTTCATTTAAAGTACAAAGTTTTCATGCAAAATAAAAATCCTATTCATCCAACAGTTTTCATCGGGTTTTATGAATACTAACTGTTAGTTTCATTTGAATTAGTGAAAGACGAACCCAGACCCTCTCCTTGATTTATGAGGACAAATTTTACTTTGCAATTTCCTTTTCTCGTTTTTGTTTTTAATTTGTTTCTCTATACAATTCTCACAATATTCAGCAAGTATATGTACAAAATACGTCTATCGAAAAATCCAGAGCGAAAGAAAAGGTTTTTTCGTGCGACTTTTCTCTTGGATTCTTTGTTTTCTTACTTCCTGTTCATAATATTTTATGTATGAATTACAGCAATCATTTCGAGCCGGCTTGAACTGCATTTTCAGTAACGACGACTGCAAAAATACATTTACACCTTTCGAGTCTGTTTTTTTATTTTAATCAAGCTTGGATTACGTGTGTCGTTATTTTGTGGTGTCAAGCTTTTTACATGCATGTCGCCCCAAATAATTGATAGAAACTTTTTTTCTTGTGAGAACTGAGTGAAAAATAAGATGTCAACGTAGTCAATGCGTACACCACATAGCAAGGTCTGTTTTTTTAATGTTACACACATTCTCATAGAAGGTAAATTGAACAAGACTGATTGCGTAAATCGTACATTTTTACTAAAAGAAACAAAGGTAATTGATAGACAGAGTAAATAGTAGTAGATAGGTACAAGTATGTATAAGTTGTAAGTATTCAGTTCGTTGAGGCTTGAGACGAGTTCCTTTGATATGGTTATTCGATCTTCCTTTCCTAATCTAATTTGTTAGTCAAATCATGATTGTCTTGTTGTATCACCATCACCGCCCGCCGCTCTCAACTAGTTTAAAAGTTTTTGCTCGGAAAATGGGGTAAAACTTGTGGGAACAAATGAACGAGTTTCTTTTGTATGAAGCCCATGTTCAAATGCTCGGATTTCTTATTTGATTCTTCAAGTTTAAAAACACGTTCAGTCTCACATAAGAGAGTGGAATGTACATTTATCATTCACTCACTCTTGTAAGAAAGATATACGACATATCCTTCCATTCTGATCGTGCAACCGGAAAATTAGGTTTATGCCATTGAAATCGTAAGATAGAATGTATTTTTTTATGAAAATGCTGATGAGCAATATGGATACTTATGTATTCTCGTTCGAAATGTGAAAGCATTCACGTATTTGATTATATGTGGTTTCAGGCATACAAACTTGGTAGACTAGTCTCATAAATAAAACGAGCGAAAGTAATGTACATACATCAACAGCCAATGACTATTTATGTCACAGAATCGCGTGATTCTAATTCAAGATATGTGGTGAAAGCTATAAAAAGCTTTAATGGTCCCAGAGCATGAGAAAGACTGACATGAATTAGAAATAGTGCTCTAACACAAATACAAATATTCATTCATAATTACCATTATAGCGCAGCGATGACGCGATGCTTGGTTCCTTTTTATCTACTTACATTATCTACATGACTATTAATACTACAAATGTACTAGCAAGACTGATAGTCAGAGTACGAGAAAATATGCAAGTAGGAGGCCTAAAATATGTATGCAATATGCACGATAATTTGGCCAAAATATGCA
>JAQFXM010003679.1:0-19379 GCA_034693345.1 Entomobrya multifasciata
GGAAAAGTATGAAGAGCTCCAACAACAAAATCAATCATTACTAGACGAGCTCCACTCCCAACGCCAGGCTGCAGATGCACTATCCGTCCGATATGAAGATTTGGAGAGAAAGTTTAAACAGATGGAAGTAGGGAAAGCTCCAATCGAGGTTCTTGCAGACATTGACGGATGTGACGACTGGTCCGATGGAGCTCCTCAATTTTCAGATGCGGATAAGCTGAGCAAAAGGACTTCTATAATTTACTGGTGGGAAGCGAAGGTAAAGGCAACTAAAGCCGAGAGAATGGAGTGCTCAGCGGAATTGCAAGAGTGTATGGCCGAGCTAGAACGAGTGCAGAAGGAACTTTTGGAAAGGGCTACTGAACAACAAGTTGTAGTAACTGAAGCAGTATCAGTGGAATCTGCTGATGGATGGAATGATGAAGATAAGAAGGAGGTGGTCCAGACAGACGTGGAGATAGGTGCGGGAAATGGGAAAGTAGCAATGAAATGCTACAGGGGATTTCTAGCTAAAGGGTTGGGCCTAACTGGATTAGGAATGGAAATTCCGGGTCCGGGTGACCCTAAATTTGGGGCCGGAAATGTCAGTGAACGAAAGGGTGAATCGAGACCAAGAATGCCGGGAGAAATGAATCGCGGTGGTGCTTGCAGCTCAGCATCACAAGCACGCAAGGAAGATCAGGATGAAACAGGAAAAGTGTGGGAGAAGGAGAGGAAAGGGAAAAAATATTACTTTTAATTCATAACTCTACTTTTGTGTGAGCCTCGTGGGAGGACAAGCATTAGCATTGTTGTAGTTTAATTGGAAAAAGAGAAAATAAATAGTTAATTGTAATTAAAGGAAAGCTGGAGCTTCAGTTTAGTTATTTTAACTATACTATTGATTATTGCCTGTGGTGGCATTTCAGGACACGGAAACTTAGCGTAGGGCAAAGTGGAAGTGCACAGGAGGAAAAATATTCAGTCTAATAATATTTCGAGCAGTTAGGAAATAGGTTCCGAACCAAGGCAAAAAGAGTGATAACGTTTTGGCATTTAGGCTTGTCAGAGCGTCATCGACACCTCGAATCCATCGCAGTAAAAACAAATCTTGTTTCATATAGTCTTGCGTCAAGTCAGCATACACAATCGATTTAAACTGAAACGTGAAAATGGATTATTTAATAGTGATTAGTGATAACTGAGTTCGATTATTCAATCAAGTATCAAGAATTTTAATTAAAGATTTGAAATTTTAACTTACTTTATCAAAAACAATTTTCTCATTTTTCGTGAGAATTAGCTCCTTGTAAATGTCTTGCTCTGCAGACACTGCAGAAGTTTTCCGGCAAAAAAGTATGATTAAAAGTAAATAAATTACTGTACTATAATTTAAAATGGCTATAGGTTTCAAATCATTAGTGCCCATTTTTATTTCTAAAATGGAATAAAAATTTCTGAAATTCTTTAGTTTATGATTTAAGAGTTAATCTTTAAAAATGTTGTGCAGGTCATGAACAACAGAAAATCCTACCTCACTTCAAAGAGATGCTACCTTTTCAGTGGAAATAAATGGAATGGTCATTCATCTAAATATTGCATGAAGTATCTATAGATACAGTGTTAAGTGTTAATGGTCCATGCTGACCGGGACAATAACAAGAAATAATCAAGTCTGCGATCAGTAGAATTGAGAACGACAACTGATGTTAATATTTCACTCATTTTTGTCAAAACATTATGTTACGTGCTTTTAAGAAACAGACTGTAAGGCAAACCGGTTTAGATTTGTTTTTACTATTTTCATTTTCCCACATATTTGATTAATTTAATGCACAACAGCTTCTTATGTTCATAAAATAAATGAAACATTTTAATTTTACTGTACAACCATACGTCTTTAATGTTATGAGAATTTTTCGTTTGTCGATAAGCATTTGGTTGTTTTTATCCACTAAAGCACCATAGATTAAATAAAAACTAAAACAGCAAAACAAAAATGGTTTTAAAACTATTTATAGTTTCCACGATGCTTGAAATAGTCTTTTACCAAAACAACCGGCTTGTCGGCTTTATACTTCAAACAATTCTTCATAATTGTATATTACGTGCATATTGTACTTATGTACATAAATGGTTTGCTATTGCATTTAAAAAATGTTAAGACAAAATTCCAAAAAACTCATGATAACAAAATACTTTCTGGAAGATCTTTTCTTTGGAATTGCTCTAAAGTAAGCTTCTACCTACATGGATATCTTTGAGGCCCATCCGTCGATATGAAAATCTGACTCAAATCGTTACTTTTCTCAAAAAGTATGACAAGTGCAGCGTAAAGTTAGTAAAAATTAAATCAATTATACATAACTACATAGCTGACGTCTTACGAATACTTGTATTTGTATTGTAGGGCCCTTATAGTTAATAGTGAATCTGAAGTTGTGTGATGTAGGTTCCTTAAAAAATCAAGTACTTACAATTAGTTTACATTATTCTTACGGAATACAGAAAATATTGACTCTCGAAAATCGCAGAAATACACAATTTCAAGCTTATACTATTTTAGTAGTCGAAAAAAAGAGTTGGTCAACATGCATTTTCCAGAAATGTAAAAAATAAACGTTTAAAAATTTGATTACGGAGTCTCATGTTCTCGTTATCAGATTTTAAGTTTTGGTCATGCAAAATACATAAATATCTCAAGAAAAAACTTATAATATTTTAATTTTAAAACGATGTATCTATGGCATTTATCAGTTTTGGCAATGTTGAGCATTTTGGAATGCTTTTTCTGGTGAATTTGTGTGAGAAATCCGAAGGTTTCCATAATTCTCTGAAAAGTAAAACGGATAAAGAGAAAAGGAGGGAAATGAAAAGGGTTCGAAAGTTTCTCAAAGCCGTACATCCAAAAATGCAGGCACCTTCTATGAAATTAATCGGGATTCTTTCATACCTTTTCAAAATCAAATTGTGGTTTTATTGGTTAATTTACTTGCATCCACAATTAATGTTTATATTTATTAAAGAAGGTGTGTCATTAATTTATTATGTCAATATGTTATATGTAGGCTTGAATTAATTTGTTTGCATTTTACACTTTTTAATTTATATGATGCATAGCAAAGAACGGCAAAGTTGACAAGTTGCTTTTATTTGTTGTTCATGTGACAGGTTGAAAAGTTCGAGAATTTTTCCTATTTGTCTAAAGGTTTTCTCCCAAATATAGTAGCCCAATAACGTATAGTATAACCCGATTTAGTCCGTTGAAACCAACGACCCAAGAAAAGACGATGTCAGAGTGTACAACCACAGGCCAGCTAATCCATTTAATTCCACCTAAATCTAAGCATTTCCCAGCATCAATTTTATACTATTCCAACCCTTTTAACTATAACGATGACCAAGTTCCTTTTACAAAATACTTCAAAATTTTCTTTGACTTCGCATATATTTTCTGCCTTTCCCCTTTCCGAGTCAAGTTGCATGGTTCTTGTCGTCAAGGAAATGTGAAATATATTCCCATTCATAACTTTCTCCAGTCCTCCTTATGCGTAGTTTCGTCTTTCTTGGGAATATTTTGGCATGTTCAAGGGATTAGAGAAGGGTTATTATCTCCAACCTCTAAAGCTAAAGATCCCTCGAATTATTTTATCATTGCCCAAAAAATTGTAGGAGCTACAGGAAAGTTACTGGCGGTCAAGGTTCTATGGTGGAACCAAAAGGATATTTTGGAAATTTTAAATCACATTTTGCAATCAAGACGTTTAAGTTACAGAGTGCTTATTTCGCAACATTGCAAGAATTTCGGAAAGGTAGCATTTTTTATTTGTTTAGGGTATACCGGAATAACGGTGATAGATTTTTTAGGGCTACGAGGTATAGGGAAAACAGGAGCTTCTTCTGGTTCCCGGTATATGACCAACTGGACATGGGAAAGTTGGTGGGAAGCCATAGTGAAGCAAGGACGTTCAAACTTTGGAATGGAAAGCTTAAAAAGCGACAGTGAATTTCAAATTGAAAACATCTTTATTGGAGTATTTGCATCTGTTGGTCTATTCCAGAGACGAATTAATGGATCCTTTTTCGACCTTTTTCTTTTAACCGCTGCGCTGACTCTTTGGTCGAAAGCAAATTGCTTTTCAAAATCATTAAAGCAATCAGATCCGGTCACCTCATCATGGCCAGCAGTTCTAAAAGAGTACAAGAGCTTGAGAACTCTTTCGGATATGATAAACTCAACTTTTGGAAATATGATTACATGTTTCTTGATAAATGGTATTTTGGATTATGCACTTAGTTTAGATGAATTAATTTCTGAGACCAAATGGACAGACTGGAACAACCTGTTAGGCGTAACATTTTATGTTTGTTATACGGCAGCGTTTCTCTATATTTCCGCTGATGTTTGCCAGCAGGTAAAGCTTAATTAAATTGAAAATTGTTTCTGAAATCAATACATTTTATTGGTTTTCATAAATGTAGATGAGTGCATTGAAGGTTTGGTTGTCTGTAGAAGAGAATCAAGTAGATATTCCACCCAACCAATTCCATTCACTTCTCAACGAATTGGACACAAATAGAGTTGCTATTAAGGGGAGTGGTGTGTTCAGCTTAACGTATTCACTGGTGGCAAATGTGAGATACTTGTTTTATATTTGTCGTAATAACAGTTTTAAGAGTTGTTTACTAGCAATTTAAAATGTATTTGCATATTTCAGATGGTTGGAATTACAGTGACGTATTTCATAATATGTGTTCAAGCATAATCAGCTCGTCACTATCACCATTATTCATAATTCAATTCATCACGTCACGATTTGCTTTCTAGCTATTTAGGATGTAATGTGAAAATATGTCGTTCCATGCAAAGAGTAGTAGTTTGCTAATAAATAGTTCAAAAGTATAAGACATATTTTTATGAATTTATTCCAATACATAAAAGAGCACGTTTATTAGACATTGTTTCTATTCCTGTACACAAATAATGAAGTAAGTTACTGTTAATCCTAGTATCTAAAAATAATACAAAAGCTTAATTCTGTAATTATTACGTGTTTTTAAATAAATAAAGCAAAAAATGTCCAGGCTTACATTAGCAACAAGTGAGTACGTTATGGAGAAAATTCCATTGCCCTTTAAAGCTATCTGATGGTTGTTAATTTCATCCACTAAAAGAAAAAGTGTATCAATAGGCATTTCACTACGATTTCTTTCGTTGTTTAACCAATTTTTCAGTTTATCCATCTAAAAACAAAACCAACCAAACTAATATGTATTTTAACATGATATCGTTAAATAAAACAATCAAATAATTAAGCAAACCTGTCGACAAAAATCGGCTGAGATTAATAAAATGCTACAGGCATTACCAAAATAAAAGAATAAGATAACAACCATACTCCATTTCAATGAAAAAATGGAACCCGCCAAAAATAGCTCGTCGAAGCTAACAGCGTAGTCCAGTATAGTAATTAAGAGAAAACATGTTGTATTTGAACCAATGGCATCATTAATCATTTCCGTTAGCACTTTTAGACTATTATACTCTTTGTGTATTAATCTCCATGAAAATGCTGAATTTGTAGGAACAGTTTCACATTTTTGTTCCAGTAACTCAACAAATTGTTTAGCTGATATCCATAAAATTATTGCGAACGTTAGAATAATTACGTCGTAGTAAATTCCTAACAACCGCCTGAAACAAAATTGACCTCAGAATCCATCGACTATTGGGTTTTATACTTATATTATTGATGTTTTCTTTAAGTATACGCGAAGTATGTACCTATTTATCCAGCCAACGTCGTCAAGCCAGTTTAGTAGCAGTTCAACTAGAAATTTCCCTTTGGAAGGTGCTAATGTTTCCATGTTCAGCAAAACAGTATTCTTCCATGAAGACCAGATGGTTGTATTTATAATTAACTGTATTGAAACTGTTTTCGGCCTTGTAAGTGTTTCTAACATGGCTGCACCAATGTACAACAGATATGTAACCAAAATTACAATACTATTGCACATTTTAAAATGGTACTTGACTCTTGAGTTAAAAGAAAGGTCATTTTTCAACAAATAATTGGCAATACGTTGAAACATTTCTTTGTTCATCCAGAACTTTTTTAAAATTAAAATTTTGGCAAAGAAGCTGAAAAATATTACAAAAATACGAAAAATTTCTTTGGGATGTTTGCCTTTGCTCACTGACATTTTTACAGATACGGAGTTGTAAGATTCCTGTAAATGCCATGATAAACCCATAATCGTTCCAAAAATACAATACAATTTTTGTGGGCGCCACTCATGAAGTATAAATTCGGGTTCAGCATTGAGAAATTTTGGATCTTCTATTTCTTTCAATGCTAATCGGAATGGACAAATTCCTAAGTAGTAAACAAGGGTAAAGAACCATTTTAGAAAGCACGCGGTAGATACCTTTTGAAACCTTGAAGTAAAATTAAAATTATTTGATAGGTTCGTAACAGGTTTGGCTACATACATTTTAAGAAAGGGATGCAAGCAAAAAACCGATCAAGCACAGAGAAAATACACTGCATGCATGGTGTGAACAAAATTTGAAATATAACATTGCTTTCTCTTGGCTAAAAAGTAAAATTTCTTAGTATATTCCACTAATATTTACATATAATATTTTAATTCAATTTACATCTGCTTTAAGTGTTTAGGAACCACGCCTATCCATTTGAAACTAATTGACTTTTTTTGCAAAATATTCTTTCAAATAAATAGGTGATTATGATATTTTTTCCAAATTTTACTGACTTTCATTTGTATAAAACTTGTATATCAAAATGGACCAAAACCTGGATATCAGCTGCAGTTTTAACCCTCGAGTTCACCGTTTTACACAATGTTAATTAGATCGAAGCCACCTTTAACCAACTATTTTACTATATTCTTTGACATTACCTACTTTCTTTTTTGCTGCCCATTTCGTCTAAAACATGATACATCCACAAGTGTTAATAATAATTTGAAGCAGATAACGTCAGAATTCATCGTTTTCACTTGGTGGCCACAAAAACTGCTTTGTACCGTTTTCACCGTGTTAAATTCCATTTGGCTGGTACGAGATCTTCGTCCTGCAACTCTACACAAGAAAAACGCTGCACTGATATTTATGGCTGTTATGAGAGTCGTCAACTGTTTAATTAAATTAAACGTTGTAAAGATCTTCTGGATGAATCAAAAAAAGATTCTGTACCTGATCAATTACATTGTTTCAAAAGAGGGTCGTGAAATATTTGTAAAAGATGTTCGATATTTGAATAAACTTGTATATACAGGAATAGTAGGGCTATATTTGGCAATAGCTTTGATGGATTCTGCTACTGGGCGAGGGATAAGTACTACAGGAATAGGTATACATTCTCATCATATTTCACAATGGAGTTTGGATTGGTGGTGGTCTACAATTAAGAAAGAGGGCTACTTTAACTTATTTTTGGCCAATGTGTCATCCCCAAATCAAACTCAAACTGTAAATCAAAAACAGCATGAATCCTTAAAAGGCCAAACAGATACTCTCTGTGATATTCTTGTTGGAATTTTTACTGCTGTTGGATGGTGTTATCGGTAAGGCACTTTTAATTTTTAACTATTTTAAATTGTATTTAAATTTTACGTACGTGTGTATTTCATTTGTAGAAGAATTTTCGGGGCATACTGCGAAGCTTTTCTACTGACAGCAGCATTCACGTTATGGTCTGCCGCTTGTGGGTTTTCTTTTTCTTTAGAAAATGCTATTAAAGAGCAAAATGGCATCCTTACAAGTAATCATGAAACTGGCATAAATGAACCTAAATCATTTATAGTACAAGTAGCCGACTTTCCAAACTGGATGGCCATATTAAAACGATATAAAGCGATGAAAGAATTAGCAAATCTAATCAATTCTCTACTGGGCACAAGTTTTACTTTATTTGTGGTAAATTCCATACTTGACTTTGCAATCAGCTTTGATGAGATATTTGTCGAAGCGACTAATTCTGATTGGAGTAAATTCATAGGCGTAGTCTTCTACTTTTTTAATACTTGTTTTATCCTTGGATTGAGTGCAGGAGCTTGCCACCAGGTTGGTATTACTATGTATAACAGTTATAACTATGCTATGGTAACTATTATAAATGAATACATTCATAAACTGAAACTTGTTGAAATTGCGTTGCAGGTAAACACATTGAAAGCATGGTTGTCGAAAGAAGAAAATCGACAAGGAATTTCATTTGACCAGTTGCACATGATAACTAATGAGATAGATAGTTACGCTGTGTCGATTAAGGGAAGTAATATATTTCCTATTACACATTCTCTCGTTGCTAACGTAAGTTTTCATCATTTTTCATAAACATACACTCGCAAATCAATATAAAATATGCTTTCATTTAAAATAGGTCGCTGGATTAACTGTAACATATTTCATTATATGCATCCAGCAATGAGTTTTTCAAAATATGGCCAGTCAATTTACAGTTATGTTGAAAATTTATCCTGCAAGTATAATTAACATGAAAGTTTACGAGACGAGTTTATTACGAGATGATGATTTTGTATTGTACAACGGAAATACCGAAGGCAATCAGTTACAAAGATGCATGTAAAATATGTATGCACACCAAAATTGGCATTTTTACTTATATTTCTTTATTCGACATACCTTAACAAATATTCAAAAGTATATTTTGTTTAATTATAACTGAATTGAATGCTTACTTGATATTAATATTCTAAGAATCCAAACAAACGTTATTGTTTTAATACGATTTTAAAACAAGGAAAAAAGTAAAAATCTTTTCTGAACAGTATATAAGGCACAGGTAAACATTTGAAGTAAACGTTATTCATTATTAGTATAAAATTTTATTGAACATTTTAGTTTTAGATCGACTATTCCCTGGTGCAATCATATCAGGTTTTATTGTGGTAAAAATCATGATTTGCAGAATGGAAAATCTTACTGTAGTTCCAACACTGCTATCTTAACTGTTATCTAAAGATTTTCATCTTCTAATCCGTCCATCGTGATGACCAAAAAAAGATACCATTTATGAAACTAGCTTAGCAAAAAAATATAACAAATGAAATTAAAAAGTAATTCATGTAAACATACACTTTTTCAACAATAAAAAATGATTTTCATTCATTGTTACAAGTCATCCATCACCATTTTTACCAAAAGTTCTTCGTGAGAATGACAGTGCTGTCAGTGTCCGAGTTTTGGGTATCCATTCCCAACAAGTCATAAATGGTTTCAAATGGCTTGGCACTGCAGACCGAGCATTTTGTGTCCATGCCATTCAAAGCGCACTTGCTATGATACGCATGGCCACATGCCAACAAAACCTCTTCAGATTTGACCTCTATCTTAACATCACAACTGACACAATGATAAAAAGATTGATTGACTTTCACAGTTGTGATCTCGATGAAGTCATATTTTGCCTTTCCAGCCTTGTCATCAAACGTCTTGTATTCCTCCACTGGTCCCAGCGACTCCAAAACAACAGTCTTGACTTCCTCTCCAACTCCACTCTTCTTGAAACGGAACAGGGCCCTTCCTTTACTAACAACGAATTGGGAAATGGGACACATGGCGACTTCACAAGCTGGACACTCGAAATTCATCCTTTCCGGTGTTAACAAGATTTGACCATAGTGTGCTTTGAAAACGACTCTTTGAACTTTTCCATTCTTCCGAGAGACACAATCCTTGTTGGTACAAACACTATACAAGTTCATTCCATAGGAATAGCCTTTCCAAGGAAACTCAGCTAGTCTAGTACTCCTCCCACTCACTTGAGCAGCTTCCACATCTTGTGTAGCCAAATAATCACAACCCCCACCTCCTCTAAGCCTGGGTACAAGATGGATTGTACTTTCCTTTAAAATACGATAATCATCCAGAGTTCTGCCATCTTCAAGCTGCTTGCCTGCATAGATCAAGCGAATCTCGCTGGGTTCGATATCTTCAACATCCTCAATTAACACCTTTAAATTGTTCACAGTATCATACGGCGTTACTCCAAGAGTGATTGTCTTGGTGCCCATGAGCGTTTTCACAAAAAGTTGTATTTTGTCTTCTGGATAACCATGGTAACGCTGCAGGAACGCCTTCTCGTAAACTCGAACTAGACTGTTGTTCTGAATGCCGCAGCCGTCAAGAGTGCAATTATTTTCTGATAATTTGATTTCGAATCCTCCGTAACTGAATATGTAATCATCCAAAGGAGTAATCCCGAACTTATCAATTCGTGACTTGAAGGACTCAACACTAGCATCTTTGCGAATTTCGAATGTAAAACCTTTTCCATCATTGGCTTCGTTGGTGGACCTTACAAGAACATACACCGTAAGCATCCATGATGGATTCCAAGGTCCCTTGTAAATGGTAAGGGGATCATTGGATGTACACATTAGTTTGCCAATGTCAGTGCCGTGGTTCAGTGGTGATCCCCTGAACATCACTGTCCATCCATTTGGGATGATGGTTAACCCTTTGAGGAAAATCCTACCCATGACAGAACTACTGTCAAAATCTTTTTCTGGCACCTTCTTTATTATGGCGTTGTACATCATTGCACCGTTTTTCCCTGATGATAAAACAATCAGATACGAAACTAAATTTCAATACTTTTCACATCAGTTTCCGATTTAGTCTGAATGAAATATCCATATGTATGTAAATTGGTAATATCACCTTTCTCTTGTTTTACCTTTTGTTAATGTACCACTGTATACTTGGACTTCTGGTTTATCAGTTGTGCTTTGTGCTAACCCTATCAATATTTTTTAAAGATAAAGGCTTAATTAATTCTAAATTAAATGCTTACTATAAGTATTTTTATTTGATTTGTTTAGGAAAGCGAAACAACATTTACCTGCAAAATAAAGCCAGGTCAACTAATTGCTTTATTCGTCAAAGAAATTAGATCGCTCTAAAACAATTTAATTTTTGCTACGCAGTCAAATTTCTGTTTGATATTGTAAGTAAGCTGCAGCTGCAAAGCGAGTACAAAAATGTTGAGTGTGAGTCACTCGGAGAAAGGATGGATGTTGGATGTTTTTCTATTTAGAATTTTTAACAAAAATCGTCATATTGCGCAATGCAGAAGTGTATCAAAACGATTCTTGTCTTGTACTTCTGCTCATGTAAAACTAATGCAGATCGCAAATTGCTATGTTTGAATTGAGTTGAAAATCTCAACTTAAGATGGTATGTATGGCACTGGTCTTGCTATAAGTAATCTGAATTCTGGACGAAAAATACGAAAATCTTCAGTCAGTCGGTTTATTTGACATTCTTTTGTTTTGCATCACTTTTTCTGAGGGGTCATACATACATGAAGAAGATAATTCTTAATGGGGTAACGTAGAATCGATATGAAATCGTGTAGTTTTGTTAGTCGAGACATTATTTAATGTTAAAAAAATGATGGTTTGGGTGTTTTGATGGTTATAGGGTTGCAGTACTTTAGGAGTCTTGGTTGTATGCACTACGAGTTAAAAAATTAGTAATCCATATAATTAGGCAGTCAAAACGAACTGCCGTAGCGACACCGGTGGAATACAATGACATGACATGAGGCATGCAGGCATGTGACTATGACACATCACAAAATGCTTGGCTTGAAACCTGCTACAAAACTAAATATGATGTGTTGCGTAAAAAATATTTAAGTTGGCTTGATTCTTGGTTCTGGGGGAAATGAAATAGAACGAACAACGAAGAATATGAAATTTTGGAGTATGAAAACGGTAATATATATATACCTATATCTTTTTGATCCAGTATTAGTATGCTAAAAAAGATGAGATAACTAAGTCAGTTTTTGAAGTCAATTTTACATTTAGTAAACTGAAAACTTGTTCAAAAATTACAATTGGCATTTTAAATTCTTTCTTCATAGATTAATCTAAAACTCTAGATTGAAGTTGTGAGTTTTCAAAGTAATGACTTAATGCGCATAAACCATGAATGAAAGTCCATTATAGGCAATGTTGAATGTAATCCTTTTTGGATGGATATTTTGGGGCACAAACGTTTAGGAATAATTTGTGAAATTAACAAATGAAATGTTTCAACATATGTTGTATGAGCATGAAGATTTTTTCAGTAATATAGTTGGCAATCTATTTTAACCGAAAATTAACTGGTAATATTTCTAATTATTTCTACATGATTAACATTTCCAAAACTATTAACGGGTGAGTTAATTTGTCTAATTAAAATTATTTTAAGAAACCCAAAACATGAATCATTTATCCATACTTACATTACCTATAATGTAGTCAGTAAATTAGTTAAAATCTCTATAAAACCAATGTTTCACATAAAGTCAATTAAACAGTGTTCAGCATTTGCCATCAACTCTTTACCACATTCGCTATGCAAGAATAGTTGCTGCTTTGGCTCGGCATTACAATTGCGGGTATATACTTCTAACTCCCAACAATTTTAAATGGAGTCAACCAGCTTTGTACTGCATACAACGAATCTTTTCTCATAGTCATTCAGGGAGTAGCTATTAAGGTACGCGTGACCATAACCCAACAGAACTTCTTCAGACTTTAACCTTATGGTTACGTCACAAATGATAAAAAGACTCCGATACATGCACAGTAATCATTAATCATGCTTCGCTTTTCCACCTGTCTCATCAAATGTCGTATGCTCTTACGCTGTGTGTTTATAACACTTGCTGTTGGGTCTATAAATCCGAATGCAATTTTAATCGGTTTCTTGCTACCATCATGCTATGATAAATCATTGTTTGTATAACACATATCTAAAGATTAGAAGCTAAAGATTTTTCCTTTATTTCAAGTACTTATAATCATTAAAAAGCCACCACAATTGGAATTAGGTAACCTTACATTAACTTTATTTAAAAAAACAAGTAAAAGATATTTAAAATTTTTACTAAAGTTTTGCAATGAAGCTTTGTTCACGTCTTGGATAATGATTTAAAAAAATTAATTTTATGAAACCAGTTTGACAATAATATTATGTAAAAAATTAAGTAAAAATTTATCAAACCATGCACTTTTTCAACAATAGAAAATGATTTTCATTCATTGTTACAAGTCACCATTATTTTTACCAAAATTTCTTCGTGAGAATGACAGTGCTGTCAGTGTCCGAGTTTTGAGTATCCATTCTCAACAAGTCATAAATTGTTTCAAATGGCTTGGCACTGCAGACCGAGCATTTTGTGTCCATGCCATTCAAAGCGCACTTGCTATGATACGCATGGCCACATGCCAACAAAACCTCTTCAGATTTGACCTCTATCTTAACATCACAACTGACACAATGATAAAAAGATTGATTGACTTTCACAGTTGTGATCTCGATGAAGTCATATTTTGCCTTTCCAGCCTTGTCATCAAACGTCTTGTATTCCTCCACTGGTCCCAGCGACTCCAAAACAACAGTCTTGACTTCCTCTCCAACTCCACTCTTCTTGAAACGGAACAGGGCCCTTCCTTTACTAACAACGAATTGGGAAATGGGACACATGGCGACTTCACAAGCTGGACACTCGAAATTCATCCTTTCCGGTGTTAACAAGATTTGGCCATAGTGTGCTTTGAAAACGACTCTTTGAACTTTTCCATTCTTCCGAGAGACACAATCCTTGCTGGTACAAACACTATACAAGTTCATTCCATAGGAATAGCCTTTCCAAGGAAACTCGGCTAGTCCAGCACTTTTCCCACTCACTTGAGCAGCTTCCACATCTTGTGTAGCCAAATAATCACAACCCCCACCTCCTCTTAACCTGCGTATAAGACAAAGAGTACTTCCCCCTATAATATTATAATCCTTGAGGGTTCTGCCATCTTCAAGCTGCTTGCCTGCATAAATCAAGCGCATCTTGGTGGACTTCATCTGTAATACATCCTCAATTATCACTTTAACATTCTCCACAGTGTCATCTGGAGTTGCCCCAATAGTGATTGTCTGGCCTATTATAGTTTTCACAAATAGCTGCATTCTGTTCCTCGGGTATGCATAGTAACGCTTTAAGTAGGCCTTCTCGTAAGCTCGAAACAGGCTTTTGTTTTGGATCCCGAGATCCTCAAGAGTGCCCTTATTTTCCGACAGTTTGTTTTCGAACCCTCCGTAATTAAATACATAGTCATCCACAGGAGAAATTCCCAACTTTTCAATCCGTGATTTGAAGGACTCAACACTGGCATCTTTGCGAATTTTGACTGCAAAAGCTTCTCCATTAATGTCAAGGTTAGTGGAGCTTACAGTGACATACACCGTGAACATCCATGATGGATTCCAAGGTCCTTTGTAAACGGTAAGGGGATCATTGGATGTGCACATCAGCTTGCCAATGTCAGTGCCGTGGTTTAGGGGTGATCCCCTGAACATCACTGTCCATCTACTCGGGATTATGGGTATCCCCTTGAGGAAAATCCGTCCAATGACACTAGTGTCATCATCACCACTAGAATCTCTACCTGGAACCTTCTTAATTATGGCGTTGTACATCTTTAAACCGTTTTTCTAGTTAAAAATAATCAGTTACTAAATTAATTTTCAAATCTTTTCAACGCAATTTTGGATTTGTCGATTTCTTATTAACTCGGTATTAATTATGAATATATGTATACATACTACCTTTTGGTTTACTTTTCTGGATCATGAACACTACACTGGGACGTCACTTTTATCAGTCAAATATGAGACCTAGTATGAATTTTTGTTAGAGATTCAGTTGATTAAATTATTTTTAGCTGCTAAATATAACTCTGTAGTAGATTTTTTTGAAGCGGAAGGCTGAACCCTATTTAATTGCAAAACAAAGCTAGACCATATTGATGCTTTATATTGTAAAAAAATATATTACTAAAAATCAACTTATTTCGGCTATCTTTACTCCAGAGTCTCAATTTTCCGTCTACAAAGTTGCAGCTGCAAAGCTATTTAGCGCAAAAATGTTGAGTTACTCGGAAGAAGAATGAATATTTTTTTCTTATTTGGAATTTTCAACAAAACTGGATGCATAGCGAAATGTCAAAGTACATTAAAACGATCGCATGCACAGTACATTCTTGTTTTTTGCTCGTATTAGACTGAACTATTGCGAGATCACTAATTCTATTTGAGTTGAGTTGACAATCTCTACTTGAGATTATATATGAGTCCTGCTATAATCTGGGCAATTTTATTTCAGTCGGTTAATTTGGCATTTTTTTGTTTTCATCTTTTTTTCCTGAGGGGTCATACATACATTACATGAAGAAGACAACACCTAATGGGGTAATGCAGGATCGATATGGTATCGTGTAGTTTTGTTAGTTGAGATTGAGATATGATTTAATGTTAAGAAATGATGGAATGGGGTGTTTTGATGGTTTTAGGGTTCCAGTGCTTTATGAGTCGTATGCACTACGAGTTAAAAGATTAGTAATCCATATAATTAGGCAGTCAAGACTCCGGACAAACTGCTGGAGCGACATCAGTGGAATACAACGACAAGACATGAGGCATGTAACTGTGGCACTACATCTTACATCACAATGCTTGTCTTGATACATGAACATGCTTCCAAACTGAATACATGATAATGATGATGAGTTGTGTACAAAGTACTTTAAGTTAAAGTCTCGGTTTTCGGAAAATTGGATGGAACCATAATCTACATAATATGTATTATGCATTATAGCCATGCTTTGACACGATGGATACAAGTTATACTTTAAAAGATTCGATATAAATAAGTCATCCATCATAATAAGTCGCTTTGAAATTTGTAATATGAAAACTTCACAAAATATAAATGATATTTTTAATTCTTTAATTATAGATGATATACTAAGTCTAGATTGAATTTATATTAGTGCTAAAATAATAGTGCATCTGCGCATAAAACATGAGTGAAAATCTACTGAATTCAATGCTTTGGATATGTTTGGAATGAGAATGAACACGAAAAAGAAAATCATAGGTAATTTCAGATGAGATTTTATGACATACGTAAATAAATAGTACCCATGTTTTGAAATTTTTACATATTTATTTAGTCAATTGTCAATAATGAAACCAATCTATTAAAATGTCTGATTAGAATTAACGAGTGAATATACCGTAAAAAAGTTAATTTATCTTATTACTTGAAGGAACGTGAAATAAAAATGGTATATACATACATTACTTTCAGCATTCTACATATAATGATTACAACTACAATATGCTTACGTTCTAGTCGTAGTAAATTAATTCAATTAAATGTGCATAAACCGATATATGTAATTTCTGTAAATTAGAAAAATCTGTAATTATAATTAAACATTCGCTTCGTAAGGATAGCTGCTGCTTCTGCGTTTGAGTTTCGGGTATCGACTCCTAACAAATCATAAATGGAGTCAACTGGCTTGGCATCGCATACCACACATTTTTTGCCATTGCCATTCGGAGAGCATTTCTCATGGAACACGTGACCACATGTCAACATAACCTCCTCAGACTTTAATTCTATTTTATCATCACAACTGACGCAATGATAAAACGACTGATCTACACTTACGGTTGTGATCTCTATGAAATCATACTTGGCTTTTCCACCTTTGTCATCAAACGTTTTGTATTCCTCCATTGATCCAAGTGACTCCATAACAACAGTCTTGACTTCTTGACCAACTCCACTTTTCTTGAATCGGAACAAGGCTCTTCCGTTGCTAACGACGAATTGGGAAATGGTACACATAGAGACTTTGCAAGCTGGACAGTTGAATTTCATCCTTTCCGGTGTCAATATGATTTGACCGTACCGCGCATTGAAAACGACGTCCTGAATCCGTCCTTTCTTCCTAGAAACACAACGCTTGTTGTCACAGGTTCCGTACAAGTTCATTCCCGAATTATAACCCTCCCAATAGAACTCGGTTAGGCCAGCACTAATCCCACTCACCTGAGCAGCCTCGACATCTTGGGTATAAAAAGTGGCATTAATATCCCAACCACCCCGAAGCCTTAGTACAAGATGTAGGGTATCATTAGGGGAGATTTTATAGTCCGTAAGACATCTTCCATCTTCAAGCTGCTTTCCATGAAACAACAGGCGTTGCTGGTCGGGTGGGATCCCTTCGCAAGAGTTAATCATGCATTTTATACCCTCTACCGTGTTGCTTGATGATACCACAAGAGGTATCATCTTTTCCGTTAAAGTTTTCACAAATATCTCCATTTCAATGCTAGCAGAATCCGAGCGTTTTTCCGTAAACTTCGACTTGTCCACAATAATAACACGGCTGAAGTGACCAATCTGGTAATCTTCAAGGGTTTTGTTACTGTCATCTAATTGATTACGGAAACTCTGATGACAAAGAACATGTTGGCTTCTTATAGAGAACCCACACTTCTCAATTTTTGACTTCAAGGTTTGCACGGTAGCTTCCTTATGAATTTTGATTCCAAAATGTATTCCTCTGGAGACAACCTGAACGTTCACAGTAATAATCCATTCGGGATTCCAAGGTCCCTTGTAAATGGTCAGGGGATCTGTGGAGGTGCACATCAGCTTTCCAATGTCAGTGGAGGTATGATTTAGGGCAACTCCTCTAAAAAACACGGTCCATCTTTCCGGGATAAGGTTGAGTGTGTTCAAAAAGACTCGCCCAATGATGGGATCATTAATATCATCATCAGGGACCTTTCCTGGTACCTTCCTTACTATTGCGTTGTACATAGTTAGTTTCCTAATAAAAATACAAAATGACAAATACGATGTGAATACCTAAATATGAAACATATCCACTAATTTGTGATTCTACTAATCTACTGGTCACAGTTTCACATAACATAAGGCAAAATATCTATACTTTTACCTTACCTTCTGAGTTTCAGTTTTCTTTTCAATGTCAGACTGAACCACTGCTACCGCTACTACGGTATGATTTTCCACTTCACGGATGACCGAGTGTTCCTTGTAACAAAAATATAGGATTGTCAGGTTTAATTAATTACTCTTAAATATTACTAACTAATAGTTTGATGTTTGTTCAAAATCCCATTGATCAAATTTACCTCAAATCTCTCCTGTATACTAGTTATGTTTATGTTAATCCAATTTCGATTTCTAACGATACTGAAACGAAAACTGTCGTAAACAGTACTACTAATTTAATTACCTTTAAAAACTTTAATTGCGTAATACACGTCTTCCCCAAAATAGTACGAAACGAAGTCCAAACTTCCACAGACAGAGAGAGATAAATCCAGAGAATTGTAGCATAAGCATGTAAGAGTAGTATAGCAGTAGTGGTCCAAAGCTGTGAAATCCAAAACGTTTGTGTTCTGCTTACATTGTACATGCACTATGAACAATCTTTGCACAGCAGCATCTGAGCCTGACTGAGCCTACATTTTCCTGCCATACCATAATAGAGTAAAGAGTAAAAATGTTAAATCTGAGTAATTTCGGTCTTTATGTCGTTGAAACAGTCAAAAAAGTTTATTCAACAAACCAACTATCGATGTTTCTTACAAGTTGATAAAAATATTTTACGGCTCTGATTCTGCTTGCCCCTGTAGATATAAGTATTAAGTTCTCTTTTCTCACAAGACATGAACAAAGAACAATTACTATCTTAGGATTTTGCACGAATTAAGGACTAAAATAGGTACAATTGTGAGTATAATATAAGAGCGAAGAAGAAAGAGAAGCTGAATGATTTTTGCTTGTTTCGTACTTTTTCACTCATAAAGTGTACTGGTTTATGAATTTGGCATTCATTATTCGCTAGCTAAAAGTCTGATCAAATATGATTTTGTGTAGGAATTGTATGATTTTAAGTCAGAGTCATTAAAATCGGTTGAAGTTTAGTCCAGCAATATAATTTAAATTTTAAATTGTACACACCTATTTCAAAAATTGGGTATTTAAAAATTTAAAAAGAGTAAATAGTAAATATATAATATGTTAAGGCATCAAATGAAAGTATAAAATAGTTAGTGAAACTATTGGCTATTATAAATGAAATTTCGCGACATATGTAACTTAATTATTTATGATTTTAAAAAACAGACACAAGAGTATTTATATTTTTGATCTTTTTCATATTTATTTAGCTAATTCAATGTAATGTACCCATTTCAATTTCAATAATTTAAGTACCGTACAATAGTTAATTTATCACAGCATTTAATGAAGCATAGAAAAAATTATAATCAATACCTAAAAGACAATGCTACGTAACTTGGAACGGAGTGTGTATTTCTTGCTTCAGTAAGAAACATAACACATTTCAACATGCTGGCTTCCAACTTGGACAGATATATTTGTGTTTGTTAATGCTTACAAAAATCATATCCAAGGGGGTTTTGGACACGTAGAATCCGAATTTGACGTCAGATTTAAAATTTGAAA
>JAQFXM010003680.1:0-19377 GCA_034693345.1 Entomobrya multifasciata
AATCAGTTGAGTCGTGAGTTGGTAATTTTAGAATATTTTTTAAAAGTTTTATCAAGCTTAATTACGTATGTCATGAACGTTTTATTAACTTTATTTTAGGGTGGGCGCGGCCAAAAAAACTTATTTTCAAAGAATTTACGTTACTTTAGGCATTCTTGGAGTTGTGGCGGTAGCATATATTGGAGTTGCTACTGTCATGTTTTATAAGTATTTTTGGAGTTGAATTAAATTCGTTTTTATGAGTCGATTTGGTTGAAGTTGTCTTTGTCTTTGGGTTGATTTTTATGCTATTATATTTTTGTATATGATTGCGTTGATTATTCGAAAGAGAAGATTCGTATCCATAATAAGCAACCTCTTCGTGGTGAAAAATTATAATGGAAAGATGTAGAAGAATTCGTTTTTAACTATTTTGGTTACATTTTATTTTCTTGTTAACCTGTTTACATATTTTTTATGTATAATAATTATGTTTGTGGATTACCACATATGTATATAATCTAGCAGTACCAATTTTGCAACAATATAACGCATAACAATGTAGTAATATAATATGGCAAAAGGGCAAGTAAATAGTTACAGTGACAGCATATAGCAGTGCGTAGTAATTAACAGTCCATCGCTATCATTTTTTTATTAATTTTTAGCAGTGAATTGTAATAAAATTATGTATTTACATATATATATCTTTATCCTATTCATATTATAATATATACCTTAAAAACTACTTCTTACACTGATGAGACCAATCTCTTGCAAAAAATTCTCCAGCTTTTTTTTAATTAAAACGCTGTTTTCTCCCTCCATATCTCTCCCTCCACTTTGATTTAAATGCCACCTCCAAATATATAATATTTCTTGTAAACTGTCACGATTTTAGGATAAGGTCATTAAAAATTGATAGCTTTACGAAAGGTACATACATGATTTTGGTATGAATGAATCAAATAAAGTGATCAAAATTTGCAAAGGGGTACACAGGGGCATATATAGCATACATGCTACATCATTATATCAATAAAGCATGATAATAATTTTTTATCCACCCCCACAAAAACCTTGCGTGGGTGAAACTCTGTTGTAATTGTAATGATAAAAAGACTAGGATACATTGTAATACTAAATTATTAGCTAAACTAATAATTAAAACTAGGTATGTATGTATGCATGCGATTTATAATAATTAGTCCAACATTTTTCGCATTTTTTAGCACAATTAAGAATAACGATTAATTTTACATTTTAACTGGTTTACGACTTGATACCTTTTTCTTGCGTAATTAAATATATATATGTATTTATATTCATGTACATGTGTACGTTTTTTTATCTACAGAAAAAAACAAAAAACTGTTTGTGACACGAGACACAGCAGTTGGAAAACACAGCAAATTCCCCTTATTTAAAATAACTAGCTTGTAGTGATAACCTTACATATTTTTTTGTCCTTTATCAAAACTCGCGTATCTCAACATGTACAAGAATATGAAAAATAAAATGGTATATTATTTAAAAACTCCAAAATAAACACACCAAAATAACAATAAGTATAAGTAGACATTTAATTTTTTTTTACAAAAGTGTTTCCCATTTTAGCTTGCGGGTTTGTTGAAAACAGCAGACATATAAATTCTTATCAACTTTCAGATTTCCTTTCTCTTTTCCTCTTTTCCGTAAAATATCAAGTAAATGATGCATTCCCTAAATAATAAAATGCTTCAAAATATCTTTCAGACAAACCATACGTGATCTATATTTTGGTTACATTTTCTCATGCTAACAAAATTAATGTGCTGATTTTACAAGGTGCTCTTGTTAAAAAACAATTAGTGCAGCGTGTTGGCAAATAAATGCAAATCGTGAGTTATATGGCATAATTATGATGATTTACTTATGGCATACTTGTTTTTTTATGACACATGATAAAAACTTGGACGAATATTCCAATAATATTCCATCAAAACTGAATTGTACTTAAAACAGCAGCATTAAATGTATTAAATTTTTTTCTACGATATTTCAAACAAGAAGAGTCCTCCCAAAAAAAAACTTTCTCTTCATCTTCAAATTATTTTTTTCTTCATTAATCATTAATATATCATATCAGTCTTTGGCATCTTTTTTTATACAAGTATAATCGTCAATATATTATGTGTATGTGTACGTATATAATTATTATAAATTCTACAATTTTTTTACATTTCAATTATTTTTGCAAATACACAGGCAATAGTATATAGTTTAAGTATAATAATATAATTATAATTACACATCAAGTATCAAAAAGTCCACTCTCTTAACATAGTCGCTTGGCTTTCTCTGCTTACTGTACACAGTGACAATGACAAATAACAATGCAATGTGTGTTGTATATTTATTTATGTTAAACTGTTATATAAATTAAGATTAGATCAGCATTTTTTTTTGTTCAAATACAACAAGCATTACAAAGCAAACTAATATGTGTACCTAGTAATTACCTAATAATATCTCAAAATGTACAAACTGAAAAAGCTCGTTCCACGTTTTTAGCAAGTTTCTATAAAACACTGCTATTTATATACTCACATTACTTATTTTTTAAACTTATATTTCAAAAAAGGGAAAGAATGGTACAGAAAAAAAACAAAGACGCAAGAGAATTTTTAAAATACAAATTAAATTTGTTTGTTGTTATTAATTTTCAAGTCATCATTTTTCAAAAAAATATTAAATGCGTTCAAAAAAATATTTTATATTCAAAGAAAAAATTGCAAGGTACACAGTAGTAGTCAGCTTGAAATTAATAATATATTAATCCCTATCTATGTAATTTACATTAATGAACAGTAGTACAGAGAACAACAAGAGCACAAAAAGATGTGGCACTTTCTCCAACATTTTTTATAGCATTTTGACCTTAAAATCTAATTTAGAACACGAAGCATGGCAATATGTTTTTTTACACAAATTTTAGTTGTGTATTTACAAATATTATACAAGTGAACATCAACAAAAAAATAGCAAAAAAGAACTAATTTTTAAACTGTAATTTATAAACTACTTGTATATAAATTATTAATGGTTATGTTTCTATCTATTTAAGTTTAATTGTAGTAATATTGGTTCGGTAGTAATAATAACAGCCAACATAAATGCATATGAATCATTCATGTTTCCATTTTTTATTAGTATTTTCACCAGCAAAGTGTATAGCATTTGCATTATGTATTATATAGCAGCAGTATATATTTTATACAATTTATCAGCACAAAAATAATAAACTTTCTCTTTGACTTTTTACACCTAATTCTAAAATTCTACCCTAATATTTTTTTACTATACACGTCTATTCTACTATTTATAATATGAACTTAGAATTAATACCCGTTCTTTCATGAAATTCTTCAAACAGCTCGGCTTACATTCTTTTTTTTACTATTTCTATCAATTTATAATAGAAAAAGGGATTATATTTTCTTAAGCTTTTTTTGTGCTTGTACGGCAAAATGGTAATCAGCAGCAAATAAGGTAATAATATTAAGTAATAAATTAAATTATATAATAGCCCTGCTATCATGTATGTAATTTTTTTGTAATTAGTATTTTAACTTGGGTGAATATAAATGCATCGTTCGTTAATTATTATCTTTTTTTTAGATATTCAGTGCCATTTTGCCATTCATAATTATGAATACAAAAAAAAGTTTAGCTTAGAAGGTAAGAATATCATTTGAATTATTTGATCCTTTCTTTCTTTTTACCCTATCCATTCTGAAAAAGTTTGAAAGAGTTTTTTTTAGATTTCTCAAATGGATATAAATTTTTAAAGGTAGTTTCATCCTTATTTTCACTTGTCTTCAAAAAGTAAAGACAAGAAAAGGTTGTTTTTAATTGTAATGCGAAGAGATGTACTAAATTTTTCTTTTGCTGAATAAATATCTACTAAAATATAAACTCAAGATGAATAGTCAGCATAAAAATTTGCTAAATTTCTAGTTTTATGTTTTCTTGAAACGTTTTTAATTATAAGTAATAATACGCTTTATTGTATCTTTAGGTTTGATAAAGTAAATGCGAGGTTGATTTTCAAAAAGAAAAAAATTCAAGGTTTTTCTTTTTTATATATCCTTTTCACCGTATGTGCATGTATGAATTTTACGTGTGTATGTGGCACTTATACAACGAGATAAACAGTAAATAATTATCTAACAGCTAAATTTAATTAATAGTAAAAATAATAACAAGTAATATGTGGATTGTTTTGTTTTTGATTCAGGTAAACAAATAGTTAAATTCCCCCGAGAAAATAAAAATGATTTTTTTGGGAATTGGTTTCTTTTTAAATGATAATGACGATAAATCATGCAGAGTATATATATAACAATATATTATGGTGTTGTGTGTGTTGTGTACAGTTAGTTAACTTAATAGTAAATAATATTATACTGGTAGTGTGTGGTTTAAACTTAAAATATAATTAGTGACGAAAATTTACTGAGAGGGCACTGCCTTCGTCCTGTGCTTTGAAGGTGGCTTTCTGTTGTACCTCGAGTGAGGTGAGCTGGACGATGACTTGGATGTGAGAGACGGATGTCTGGACAAGGTGATGGAGGGAGACTCGGAGGAAGTTCCACAGGTTTGACAACACTGTCCTGGGAGCTGCACTTTCACGTCACAAGAGAGTGAGGGACACTTTCTGCGACCACATTTCGTGTTTCCGTTCTGTGAAAAGATAAATGACATGAAAATTTTCATTAGTTATCAATTCGGAAAAATAACTAATAGTTATTTAGTTTACTGTAAGAATGTTGATTAAACTTACCATGCAACTGCAGGACACACAAGGAATATAGCCAAAGGGCTCAATACGATGACTCCATTCTGCCCCATTTTCATGCAATTCATCTCGGAATCTACATCCCCCTGCTGACAAAATTTCTGATTCAGATGGTCCTCGATATTGCGCAACTGCATCATTGATGGTGTCAGGGTCGATTTCCTTCTTTGGTGGGCAGACCTTGCAGCATGACAATGCTTTTGGGAATACGGCAACCTCTGGGGCACAGTCCAAAGCGGGACATTCCTGTTTTGTGCATTCCACTTTCAAATTATCAGCCTATAAAAATGAAACGACATATATTACAACATTGATCGGTGATAGTAAAAAAACACATAATAATATTTCACTTTTTTTATGAAGGCCGTAGTAAAATCTTCATCACACGCGTGCATCATGACTACATGAGCTTTTATCATTATTGTCAAAAAAAATGGATATGTGAAAACTTACTCGGCATGTGCAAGTGGTGCAGACCATGAATCCATTTGGAGGCATGTACGGATGCCAAGAAGAGCCAGCCGGGTGGAAGCGGTCCCCTTCAACATTGCATCCCTGACCCCGATTCGTTGTTGTAGATCGTTCAGTGCCTGAAAAAGTAAGCAAGTGTTAAAATATACATTACATTATTATGATTGCTAGATATTTATTCAAAAAGATTAACAACATGGCAATGCAATGCAATAATATGTACAAGCAAGTAAGTACGCAAAATAAAAATCAACATCAAGGCAAGGAGACAACAGATACATTTTTACGGTGTTTTGAAAGAAATAGAAAATCTATAAAAAATTTGCGAAGGAGACAGCAAACAGGGATAATAAATGGAAAAAGTAGCATTGCATGGCAGTTTCGAATTCCCTAAAAAAGGTCAATTAGCGAAATTTTTACAAACTGTCGGCGGACGCACGGCGCCATGTCTCGCAATCAGTCAGAGACATTCACACAAATGCACAAACATGTATGCCAAGTGACAAAGTGCGATAAAAAAACAAGGAATGACAAGACAAACAAACTTGCTTCTTTCCAATAATCCTTCGAGTGTGTGT
The DNA here is from genome assembly GCA_034693345.1 of Entomobrya multifasciata. NCBI lineage: Eukaryota > Metazoa > Arthropoda > Collembola > Entomobryomorpha > Entomobryidae > Entomobrya > Entomobrya multifasciata. The sequence goes on from JAQFXM010003680.1 coordinate 5,869, forward strand.
ACAGTGTACAGTCAAGTCAAGTATGCACACATATTATGTAAATATATTTACAAGAGGAAAATATTTTCCCGAGTGAAACAAGTCAGCCATTCGATGTAGTTTTGTGTATTATAAAAAAAGAAGCAATGAATTCGTTAGGAGAAAAAAAAGGTTCATTCGACGCAAATTGGAATGACAGGAATTTGATAATGAGTGCTGTTGACAGTTGGCAAAATAAACGTGTTAAAGGATATTAGCATCAAAAAGGATTGTGATTGTGATCTGAGTGAGTAGAGTTGAAAGTTGAGTGGGTGATTAGTGATTAAGCAGGAAGAGATATGTATAGACAGACAAAAGCGTAAAAAATATAATATTGGAGCGCCATGTTATTTAAATAAAATATTTTTGCACAAAAAAAAATATTTCGCTTACTCAAACAAGATCTGCAACACTCTCCGGTGAGAAGGACAGGATTGCTACATTCCAGAGCTGGACAAACCACAGCTTCACATTTCGCTTGTCCTTTGTAACAGTTGCAAATAGAACATGTGTCATTGACTGGTGTCCATTGAGAGTACTCTTCACGAAGTTTGCCTATTTTTTCATAATAAAAAGAAATAAGTACATAGATATAAATATTTTTATGTTATGCATTTCATTTCTCAAGTCCAGACGCATCTTTCAACGTCCATTTTTGAAAAATATAGACCGAATTTCAGAAGAAATATATGTATTATTCAGAAAGGACAAATTATTAGCGTAAAAAAGGATGAGTGAGTATGTACCATCGTAAAAGCATTTGCCACTCATGGTTGTGCTCGTCGCATCATCCTCGGAAGGATCCAAAGAGTAATCAGGACTGACAATGTTATATCTTTCTGCGGTGGGTAAGCACGAAGTTGGCACACGGACCTAAAAAAGTTTCAAAAAGATAAAAAAATGCATATAAAAATATCTGTAAAAGTTTGAAAATGAAAAATGTAATGAAAATGAATTATATTTTGAACTCTCATGTTATGAACCATGAAACTAAGAAAAAAATTTCATATCATAATGATAATAGTAATAAGCTTGTTCTCATATTTATATGACCAGGCAAGGCAGGCCATCATCATGTTATCATCATGATGCGATGATAACCGCAGCAGCAGCACTGCCACCACCACCGCACCGCCACTCGCCACCACTGTTGCTGCTGCTGCGCTGCATCAAGATCAAACAATTTTTTAAACATAGTGCACAAAACAAACGACATGCGATTCCGTTACGCTTCGCTAGAAATACTAAGCTAGCAAAACACTTCACACTTTTTTTTATCTCCCTGAGGAGATGCGATGTCCCTGTTGCCATTATTTTTTATAGATTATTATTGCCATTTTCCACCACTAGTTTTTTTATATGGAGCACAACAACTTTTCTCTAGAAAATTGTTTTTATACTTTGATAGTATTTCTTAGAAGATTTTTTTTTCAGTTATCTCTTGCAACATGGTATGTATTTTTTTTCTACAGTAATGCACTGTGAATATCTGATCTGATGACAAGATTTATATGTAACATATGCAAAAGTGCAAAATATCTTATCGAACTTGTTATTCGCTCCAATTATACACATGTATGTATATATTTCAAAAGTTAACATGCAACATAAATATTAGAGAGAGAGAGAGTAAAAAAATGGTTTTAAGTAAAGTATATCGTCTTACATTTTTGACAATAGTGGATGCCAACAGACTGGAATCATTGACACGGACTACCTTGAACATGGCGTCGCCAGCTTTCAAATGGGCATATGTGATTCTGTGAAACAGAGAGAGAGAAAAATGGTTGAGTAAATCAAGTCATATATTTGATTACAAAAGTGTTCATGTAATTTTCATGCCATATTTACTATGCAAAAACTTACTTTGAAAAATCGTTGTAAATTCCTTCGTGTTCACTAGCCTCAAAGTTATCTAAAATGTATGACTTGACGGGAAGTCCTTTAATGGACAATCCCAAAGTTTCCATAATTTCCAACCGCATCAAGTCACTTTGTGGTCTTTGGCTCAGGGTAAGTTGATAATTGAGACCGCAGTCGTGATCAACGCCAATCCAGAGGAGACCTTGAGTTCTCAAGTCGGCGGCAACACGGTTATTAGAATTAAGCATGAGGGGGGAATCTGACAACTGAGCATCTCCAAAAATCCTGTAGGCCAGACGTCCACGAAGATTAGCTTTATCTGTCACAATGGAGAGATAAATGTTTTCCTCGTAGAGAAGTTGGTAGTGACGAGGTCCCATGCCTGATACAATTTGGCGTGTCATGTTAGACGCAAATGTTTTAAATGGTAGATCTTCCAAAACCTTCCGTCCTGTTTCTATTTTAACAGCTTGTGGCTGATGTTCTGGGGCGAGTTGAATATTGTAAGACCAAGAGCCATCGGGCAGAGGGTAGACCCATGCAAGACCTCCCGGTACGGCTTGGGAATCCTCTGTCTCCAACACGGTGTCAAAAATGTCACAAGTTGTCCTAAAAACATGCAAAACACACAAGTTGCTCTCATTATTTTGATCAGTTTACTTTTCACAAGAAAAAAATAAATATGACAGTTTGCTTGATTCTCATTAATATCATTCGCACTTCCCATCAAAATAAAAAAATATGCGCAGCATACATTTTTAAGTGAAAGCAGTAGTGTAGTTTTGTTATGATATGATATAATATTTGGTATGATAATGTTGGTGAAATGATATGTATGCATGATTTTTTTTCTTACCTCGCTTGAATGAAACCATACAATCTGAAATCGGGATTCTTTGGCGAGTAGACAACGATAAAGAGCGTGCCTCTAGAGAGGGACTGGAGCTGTTCCAATTCCAAAATGGAACGAACCTCAATCGAGTTTGTGTCATAAGAAATTTTCGGAATGGTAACGGTCTCCTCGACGCCTGATCCTGATGCATCTGCAATTCGTACGGTAATCGCGATGTCGCGTTCTTCATCAAATTCACCATTGAATAAAATATTGCTGTAGATGGAGCCAGTTGATGGGGACACAGTGATTACAGCCATTCCACCAGATTCCACTTGTTTTGAGGGTTCCAAAAGACTGCTATACATTTCAGAAGAGACATATCTTTGCTTTGCCACTCGTCCCGCAAGGAAACGATCGTTGTCGGTTCCGATTTTTTCTGTGACTAAAGCAGCGTGAAGTTTCTCTTCCTTCAAAAGTTTCCTGTAGACTCGAGGCATTTTCCTCCAAACTCCACAAATTTTTCGGGTTTCCTGTTGGTACATGTTTGTTGTAACTTCTTGTTCCTCAACTACATTTCCTTCGTGGTCGACAAATTGAACGTATTTTGCTCGGGGCATGCCATCATTGTAAACGAATGAGTAGTAGAGACTCTTGTGAAGGAACATGAAGCGACCGGCAGCCAAACCAGCATCCATTGGTTCACCAAGTCCGGTTGAAGATTTGATCATTGAGGAGGATCGGGGCGTGAGTAAAGCGGCGTATTCCTTGTTGTTGCTGTCGCTTTTGTCGTCGTCTTCAGAGTTGAAGCCATCAGAGTTGCCTTTGTCGGTCCCATCTGAAAATTTTGGGGAAAAAAAAGAAAAGTTTGTATGTTAAGTACACGCTCTAATGTGAAGGGAGCTTTTTTAAATTTCTAAATTATTTTAAACTTACTTCTATAAACTTCAGGACAAACTTTGCAACATTGTCCAGGTAGGCTGATGGCATCATTACAATCCAACTTTGCACAGTCGCTCTTAACATTCCTGCAACGAATACGACCTACGATTCTCCTCTTCTTTTGGACCTACAAGTTAAAGGGATTAAGGAAAATGCATAAATTACTTGAGTTTAAAATTTTGTCATATATTTATTTATTTTTTGCAAAAAAAGCTAACAAGCTAAAGCTTTTCAGTTATGCCCTTGGTTTTTCAAAAGAGGACAAAAATGAAGCTTGCCGACAATATTTTCTTGTATGGAACATGACATGACGTAAAAACAAAATCAATATGAGCATTTGTGAATGTGAGAATGAGTGTATTTTTTCAAGTAATCCCAAGAAATCAAAACTGAAAACCAAAATTATGTTGGAATTTTTTTATTAGAATGTGTAAACCAAGTTATTAAAATAAGATCCGATGGAAAATCCATGTTTTCCGTCACATATGCTACCTCCTAATTCATTTTCCCCCACTCTCCCAAAAAACGTTCATTGGCGACACCACACATAAGACACACACACAAGTCACCGCAAATTAATCCATCCTTGTCAAAAGAGATCAAGTTGTTTTTTTCACTGACAAATTATGAAATCAAAAACGGAGACGACGCAAAAAAACCAAACTTTTTAAGTCGACGCCTAAAAAAACGCTAATGTGACATTTCATCATCATGATCATCATCTTCAAACATGTATCTATGCAAAATAGCAAGGACGTACGAACGAAAGGTACACTAAAAAATTTCCATTTTGTACATTATTTCATTAAGATGACGCGGAGAAAAGCGTGCGCAAACCTAATGTACCGGGAAATCAAACAAAAAAAAGTCAGTTAGTATGCTGGATTGAATCCGGATCGTACTAGATATTTTTTGTCCCTTCTAAATGTTCAAGAGTTGATGATGACGATCATATAACTAACCTTTTCCCATTTTCCTGTGGCGATTGCCAAAAAATCCCCGTATATAATTATTGTACACTGGCCAAAACACAATTAGCCATTATATAAAAGTGTTCCAAAATGGGACTTACTCTTCCGTGACATTACGTTTCAAAAGGGTATTTTGTCAAGTGAGCAGTGAGCGTAATAAGAAAATTTTGCTTTTTTCTCTACAGAGATCTAAACTGGCTTCATAATGTATTGTATATGCATAAGTAGCAGTATAAATGTTAGGCTGGCTGATTGATGACAATCATCCCATCCACCTCCCTCCCTTTTCTTTCTTTATAATTACCAGTTAAACTATAAAATATTCTGTAGCTAAAATATATAGATGATTTTTTTTCAAAACAAGACCCACCCACTTTTACATAAGAAAGGGATCTTATTTTTGCCGTTTTAAAAACTATTTGAAAATTCTGACTGTTTAGTTGTCACTCGAAATAAACAAGACAGGAAAAGTACGAACGAGAATCAAGCTATTTTTTTCTTAAAAGAGGAAGTCACTTGTTTTATTTGTTTTTGGCTGGTTGAATGGAAGGAATCTTTGTTGTTCTCACAGTCATTGCATGAGTCACTAAGTACGAATGAAGGATGACAGAAAAGAAATGGACTGAATGAATTTAAGTGAATGATCCTTCCTCTTGCTTGCTCGCTTCATTCAGGAAGCGCTTGAGAGAGAGAGAAAACTAAGATTTATTGTCTTGAGGATTTCACCTGACACCAACACCACAATAGTAGCATAAAAATACAGAGACACTGGTGACTGGCCAAAATTTTATATCTTTATAAAACTGAACTTTATATCTCTGTTCCCTGCTGCTCTACTGCCCATAATCAAAAAAAATTGCAATGATTTTTTAAAGGATATCGCCAAATGCAACAATTATCAGATTTTCAATTAATTGAATCAATCCAAAAAAATGCTAATATCTCTAGGATCTCTGCACTGGCTTTGCAATAATATCACAGAGTAATAAAAAGTTATGTTTATTGTTTCTAGCCAAATTTTACGCCAGTGTAAAACGACTAGCTGGTGCCATTTTAATGAGTGTGTATATATTATGCATGTAGCATGTTCTTTTTTATGCAAAAAAAGTGCGCAATGATAATGATTATTACTTTTGTCCTTTTTTCTCCTGATATTCCTATACTACCTGCCCATTTAAGAGAACAGGAATAAGGTGTAAATCCTCAAAAATATATTGCGGTGAAAGGTAAAAAAAGGTATGATTTTTTTATTTGTTGAGCTGCTCCTTTACTTTTCTACGCTGCTGATTAGCAAAAAAGAGGAGACAAGTCAAAGTCAGCAGGACGCTGCGCTATTGTCTGAGGTTTCATGCGTTGCATTGTTGATTTTTTTTCTCGTTTTTCTGAGTAATTTGGCGTGGTCAGTGGTTTGGTGATGATGACCACACACTTCTTTTTCTTTCAGTCAAGTAGTCAGTGTCAGTCTGCGTAGTTTTTTTTGCAAAAAAAACCTAGCTTTTGTGTGCATTTTGCTATACATAATTTTTTTATAAGAATGAACGGTTAATGAGTTGTTGTTTTTGCTTCTGTTTTCTGTTTCATTCTGATTCTGATTGTGTGCGCAAAAACCTGTACGATAAAAACCGCCTGTTGTTTCAGATAAGTCTTAAGAGAGATGATAATGCTTATAACAAACAGAGCTGCTGCTGTAGAAGAAGAAGCCTTCAGAAAGTAGACGACCTTCAATAATTCTCCCTGATCATCAACATCAGCATGATGAACAATAAACAGCGATAGCCCAAGCTCGTTTTTTGTTGGGCAGGTGAATAGGTACAAAGAGGTAGCCAAAGATCTGCTTTGGTCTCGGTGCTGCTGCTGCTGAAGAGAATCGGTCAACATCAAAGTGAAACCAATTTAGGGCCTTTTCCAATTTGCATATTATTTGCCTACCACTACTACCTATATGTGTACAAAAAGTTATATAGTTGTAATAAATTGTTATATTATATGATTATTATTATGTACTTTGCCTTTTTATTGCGATTACTATATTACTTCTCTTGGGTTTTGTACCAGGATGATTTGATTTTTTTTTGGTGTCTTGTCTGATGCCATTTTGTAGAAGAAAAAGGCATCCTGTTCAATATTTTTAAGAACCACGTCCCTGTTTAAAAGCCAATCATCTCTTTTTGATATGAAAATTCCATTGCATGATACAATTTTTATAAGATGATTATGATGAGGGAGATATTATGAAGATGATCATGTTGAAGTTGCCCCTTCTATTTTTTTCATGTAAGTATCATGATTATGTATGTATTCCTTAATAGACTCACTTATCAAAACTATACCCGCTTTTGTCCATAACATGATAATTCTGTTGTGGCTGAGGATTTTTTTTTCTCTTCTAAATAATTTTGTTATAGGAAAAAGTTGAAAGAGCAGATGACTGAGAAATGAAACTAATCCAATAAATTTTAATGGTAATCAACTATCAAATCATCAGATTAGATCAGCAGATCATTTTTTAAAGACGCCTTAATAGTATGGACTATGGCTGTTGTAATAAAAATGAGGTAAGAAAAATCCTGATGAGTGATGTTGTTGTTGATGATGATGATTGTGCGTGTGCAGAATTTATTCGTTTGTACAACATTTTGAAATGCAAATCAGATTGTGTCGCCACTAATACGTCACCCATTATACATTAATTAATATTTGTGTATCAGTGGTGGTCGGTAGCCGGCAAAAGCCATAAAAACCAAGAGTTTTCAGAGGATAAAACTATTTAGTAGTATTTATAGTTGGATAATATATTTTTATGACTATATACGCAACAAGTTGTAGGTATATTAGCGATACTATTTTGTGTGGAGAAAAATAAAAGTATTAAAACAATAAATAAATAATCTTTTTTTCTTCTTGTCTTGGATCTTTAATGACTTTGGCTACTACTAGTAGACAAGACAGTAGTAGTTGCGCAGCAGTAGTAGCGTATATTATCAGTCAGTGTGCGCCCAGTGCACTACTAAAATATTATAAACTTCTTTCATTATTTTATGTTTACTTGCACGCACGCAAAATTTATGGGAGGTGAGATGATGATGATGAGGTGAGCTCTAAAAGTTTATATAACAATTTTGCATATTGTTGCTAAAATATATTATACATTTGTTTGTTGTGTACACAGATTATAAGGAGGAGAATTAATAGGTAGTAGAGTAGTAGTCCACTAACCACGAGAGAGAGAAGAAAAAAATCTTGTAATAATTTTTATATTATTATTCTAGTGAGCTGGGCAGTCTGGCGCTACTTATTTAAATGAATTATCCGCCGTCTCCGTAGTCGTCGTCTCTCTCTTAAAATATATCTATTCTGTTTACTAAGTGTTTGTGCGATGCGATGCGATGTCTATGCGAAAAAAATCTTTACTGATTGCTTCTTGTGTTTATTGTCTATTTTGTATTTTAGTTTTTAGATATGCTTTAGAGTATATTTATCATGATCATGATCATCCCAATTTTCATCTCGTCAGCCTATACCAAAAAAAGAAGAGTAGTAGCACAAGAATAAAAAAAAAGCACAGAAGAGTAGCGTATCATAAAAATTTTCTTGTAAAGGAGGTCTGATTTATGATTGACTGTGTGATTTTGATGATGATCATGATGATGAAGTGTGATGATGATCGAAACAATTTGCCTGCGAAAAAACAACAAGGGATACAAATTAGGGACTGTCAAGGCTGCTGCTTGCTGCAGAAAAAATAACAAAGTCCAAATTTTTCCCACGACATAAAGTAAACCATACATGGAGACTTGTTGGCGAAAATTTTTAGTTTTTTTTCTGTGACAAGATATATATCGGGATATAAAATAAAGAATTAATTTTATTGGGAAGGTAAGGATGCAGTGCAGTGGTTTGATCTTGGGATGATTCACATTGCCCCAAATCCAATGAGTATAATTGGAAGACATGTTTTCTGTTTTGTATGTGTGTACAGATTTATTTTGTATCGCCCCAAGCCATCATCATTATTACAGAGAGGATTTTACGGGTGGGCAAAAATAAGAAAAATACCGAGAAGCAAAGGGAAAAAATAGCAAACCGATCAAAATGAGAAAGATCAGATATATCGATAAACAAATCGATGAAGGTGAGATGAGCCACTGGATTACACCAAAGAATAAAAAATAGGCTCACTGATTTTTTTTGAAATGATTTGATTTTTGCGTGGCGATTATATATTTTCACAATTCACAAACATGCAGAGATGCAGAAGAAACATACATACTTAGAATTTGTATGTTGCCTATTTGTTGTGTCTCTTGCGAATGATCTTGATGATCAGCTTGAAATGTACACGGGTAATAATTACCCTCCAGGAGGAGGAGTAGGAACATTTTTTGCAATGCAAATTTTTCCTCATCCATCCATTCTCCAAAATATAAAATGCTCACTCACAAAACACACTCATACAATACATGTGCATTGATGATGATCAAATCAGATTTGATGATCAAAATAATAAAAAGTATTTTTTAAATTCTTGCAATTTGATACACCCATTCTCATCATCATCCCGAAAGCACAATAACTATCTCTTTTGCTGGAATTTTCCTTACATTTTTTTAAAAAATGCGTTTAGACATTCAAATATTTGTGTTGATTGACCGGAGACAGAAGATCATAAAAATACATATAGAAATTGTATTCCTTTCGGCTAAAAATCGAATCATTCTGTAATTTTCTGGATATGGACAGGTCTCACTCAACACCAATAACTTATTTCCATTTCCTTCCTTTTAACCAAATAAACATGATATTCTCCATCTGCATTTTTTCCACTTTCACGATATCCCAATAAACTGACATTTTTATCGCTAGACTCCCTTTTTCTGGGGCAAACTGAGGAATATTCCATTTTCTTGATTTCATTATTATTGTGATCATCGTATTTTATGTACTGCTATATACATATTTATACATTTTTTTCTTTTTACATGTACTTGAGTGTGACTGCATAATCATATTTTCTCTGAATCGATATGAATTGACAGGTTTATTGCGTCAGTAAAAAATATGAAGGAGAAACTGAGAAGGTTTAAAAAAAAATAGGCAGCAAGGCAGCAGCAGTGTATTAAAGGGAAAAAAACTAGGTCTATATCATTTCATTTCACAATTTATTTAGTGTACTACGTCACACAAGAATACAAACTCTCTCTCCAAAAAATATATATCAGCAATGGTGGCATAGCTTTGAAAAACAGTCCTATTTTCTGTTAAAACTTCTAGAACGTGTGTAAAATTTTCTTCTCGGTTTAGCAAGTGCAAAAATGTATAAAATACGTTGTTAATACAAACTATCAACTATACTAAATAACATACATAAAATTTAAGTTTCAAGTTGAGAATTGGTGGTGGTGGTAGTGTTCATCATGATGATGATAATTCTCATCATTTTATGCCTATGTGAAACTCAAGCCAAGAAAACAGAGTTGTTTTCCTATTGCTGTTGTGTATATCTGACTGAATGACTGCGAAAAAAATATCTACGACTGTTTTGTAGAGAATCACTTGTAATAATAATAATGCATACATATGTATTTCTCGTAAGCAATGCAGCAAAGATCTGATACAGAAAGAAAAAAAAAAACATTTTAAAACTTGAACAAGTCAAGATGAAGTTTGAAGAAGTGAGTTAAGGGAAAAGGATATGTAGAAAATTCTAAAAATAGAACTAAAACACAGTTCATGAAAATTTTGCATGGAACTCTGCGATTATACTATGTATGTTGCGGTTGTTTTGTAAAAAAAAACTTGTAATAGTAATAAATGTAAAAATGCAAAAGTGAAAATATATAAACCATACAATGTATATACACATGACATGACATGGTGATCAGTTTCTATTGAAGTGGCTTTGGTGCATTTTGCAGTTCAATTCAATCCATGCCACCCCAACACCACCACCACCACCGGAATCACTTGAATTTCATACATTTTTATCCGAAGAAAAAAACTTAAGAAAAAAATATCTTCCTTAATATCACTTCCCAATAAACTGATCCAATCAATTTGCAGTCACAAATATTTTTTTTGGTTCTAATAAAAAACAAAGTGGACTTGTGACTATGAGTTGTGTGGAACTGTAGGAGCTATCATGATCATGATTGCCTAAAATGAATGAACATGATCATTTGATCATCACCACATCACTTTGTTTTGTAATATGATGGCATGGCATGCTATAGTTTGTTTTTGCCAGTATGGCTGATATATTTTACGCTGGTATATCTTGAATTCATTATCTATTTGGTGTATCGGTTGGTCGCCTGCCCCTGTCTCATTAACGAGATCAACTGATTTGTAACGTGACAAAAAGCCATTGTTCATCCACAAGGAAAAAAAGTTTGTAGTGTGAAGACAAATGCCAGAGAGATGAAATGAAGTGTAACAACAGAGTATTTTAGTATATTTATGAACTTTAACTATTTTGTATTTGCCTTCCATGCACAGTAGGAAAGGCACGAGCCTTTTTTTGTAACAGGATGAAATGGTAAATTCAATCCTTTTTCCCATTTAATCCTTTCATTCATTCTTGTCATTTAATTAGCATCATATTGTCTCTTTCCTCCTTTTTTTAAAAGGAGCAAAGCAAAATAAAATAAGCAACATCTTTTTTTACAAGATGCCATATAGCAGAGCAGATCATCATGTTTGTTTGCAACTTGAGTTTTTTTTTCTTCCTTCTAATTTTGTAGTTTGGTATTATCACAAGATTTACTACTATGATACCATGAAATGCACTACACAAAACCAATTACGATAAACTTGTCTTACTGATGATTGTACGTAGTGGTCCAATAATACTTGCTACTGTGTGTTTATCTGGCGTTTAGTTTATATATTTTATTTTGCAGAGAATCTTGGTCGTTTATGTGTGTATATCGGCCAAAAAGCCAAGTTGCCAACAACTAACAAACCTTGAGAAGACCAAGAAAGAGAGAAGCAGAAAAACGTTTTGTTTCACAAGAAAAAAAAGTAAAGTAAAAGGAGAGAAATGAAGATTATCCTAATATTCATGTATGTATTCCGTCTGGTTTTTTGCGCTCTGATCTGTTCCGTTTATTTGTTGATGTTGGTGGTGGTGGTGGCGGTAGGGATGCTGGTGGCTTGGCTTGATAGAAGGAGAGGACGTAAGGAAAGTAATGTTGCTCTCTCCCTCTCTGCGCACAACATGCTGCTTTGTTATCATCGCTATTAAAATACTCTATTGCATTTTAATAGGATATGGACGGACAGTGGAGCCAGTGACGTGTGCTCTCATGAAAAAAAGAAAAAAACGTGCAAAGACTTACTAAAATTCACGAGAGAAGTATATACATTTCCATACATATCAGCTTTCTTTCTTTCTTGCTTGTTTTATTTTGTTTGCGGTAAATTGTCTTTTTACTTTCGTCCCAATAAAAAAATGAACGTTTATTGCATTTTAATATGTATCTTTGCTGTGTGTGTATTTTTGAGAGTGTATTTTGTCTGCAGTAAACACATCATGATTCATTTTCTCGGAGGTTACTTCATTACAGCTTTCTCGAGGTGAGAGTAATAAAAATAAAAGTTTTTAAAGTATGGTTGGTGGTGGTTCTTTATTACATTATCAATATCGTCATTGCTTCTCTTTTTTCTAAAGTGTAAGGTTGTGGCTTTGATGTGAGGATGATGATGATGACGATTTGAAGGTAAAATCTATATGCACATATCAGAGACAGACAGACATAATATATGTGAGATGAGTTGAGTGCAGACAGTGTTACAAGCATGTGAGGAGCCAAACTTCTTATCAACCATCCATAACATTCATCGTCAGCGAGTATCGCGTCGTCGTCAGAGAAAATCATACACGCAATTTTGTGCTACTAGTGACTAGAGAGAGAGGAGTCATTTCAAAAATGTTTTTGCTGACAATGCAAATAATATGTGTAGTGAAAACTAAAAATAATATGTTATGTTGTTATTTTTGCACTGATTAGCACGTATTACGTATTTATGATACACAAAGTTACATAGTGAATGGGTATGTATATGTGTACAATGCGTTCTATTGGAATTTGGCAGGAACATAAATTGGAGTTTGAACTGTGAACTAATTTGTGTGTCTATTTTCTCTTTAAGGCGCATTGCATCTCAAGTGTGTATTTTTTATGTATGTATGTTTGTTCCTCTCATTAAAATTACTTATGTTCCTTGTTTGTCAAAGTGGTTCACTCAATTTACTTTACGAGATTCCATAAACTCTGTTTTACTTTTAACATTGGTATAAACAGACACATGCATTATGTATGTGTTATTTTTTGTGGCGTGTGTATAGTTAATTGAGTGTGTTGCAAACAAAATAGAAAAAAAGATACAGAGAAGGTCTTCTGCTGTAGAATGGATTTCGAAAGGAATAATTTCTTTTCCAAAAATTTTACGACTAACAGTAAAAAACGCAAAAAGGTCATTACTCATTTGAAAATATGTTGCTGTGATGTGGAACTTCTGGAATTGTATTTTTTTGCACGTCGCGTCGTGCCGCCATCATTGCCATCTCGCTATCATTTGACAGTCCTCAACTTATATTTTGTCCACTAACCAACCATTCAGTCACCAAATACATTATGCATTCCATTTTTATTTCTGCAGACAAATAATATTGCAAAATCCCTGGATATCTTCTTCTTGTGCAGTCACTGGACCTTGTCTTTAATTTTTCAGGGCTCCATTGGACAAAAAAATGCATAAAAGCCATCAGCCAAACAAAATATCTACATTGTATATAAATATCCATGTTACAGTGGAGACAGCTGAAATAGTGTTGTTTGGTACCGCCGCCAAAAAAAAACTCGTACCTGATTTGCTATACTC